>VXBB01022852.1:8026-151984 GCA_013399915.1 Illadopsis cleaveri
GCCCCTTCCCGGGGGCCCATTTAAAAAATCCCCTTTTTTTTTTTTTTTTTTCCTAAGTCTCCTTCAAGTACTGGAAGGCTGCAATGAGGTCTCCCCAGAGCCTAACAAGAGGATTTCAGAGTAACTTAAACACCGAAGGATATTGTGTTGTTCATTCAGGATGTGCTGGTACAGCCTTGTGAAATTCAACTTGAGAATTCAGAGAAAAAGAAAAAACAAACAAACAAGCAAACAGGAAAAAAAAAAAAAAAAAAAGTGAAAGGCTTGAATGAAAAAAGTTTTAATTTTTATTTTCTCTGCTATGAATTCATTTTCCCAAGTTGGCCAAAACCCATTTTCTCTGAAGAACCAGTCTTTATTACTGATTTTCGTAATTTTTGGATCTTCTCAGTTCCGTTCGCTCTAGTGAAAGAAGATTCTTCACTATCTACTTTTAATATACTTGCAGTATTTCCCATTGGAATATGGCACACAGGCATTAATTTGAATCAACAGATAAGACAAGAAAATATCTCTAGAATCATTAATAATAGATACATTCAAAAGAATGTTTCCTGAGGCGTAAAACAAATACATGAAGGAAACAAAAGTGACATTGACATAAACAATTGTATCTTACAATAGTAACCTAAGGCATAACCTAAACTCTCACAGAAATAGTTAGAATTCTACCTCTTTTCTCAAAGAAAAAGCTGCACACTTAGCCCATCTATTGTCCATGAAATGTAATCTGCTATAAAGCATTAATCACCTATATTCTGGGAAATGCTTGGTTATATTCCCGTCCAGATCTCAGCACAGTTAACATATGATCACAAATCTTTTTTATTTTCTTCTTGTACTATTTTATCACTTATTTTACAAAGATTGAGGATTACTTTCCTTCTTTAAACACAATCCAAATTCCATGCAAATGTACTCAGAAAAACATTACAAAACTGATGCTTTGGAATTCCATGTTTGTTATTGCTCAGTGACTTCCATATGAAATCTACACAGGGTAAAAATCAAAGGGTGGTGTTTCTTTTTCCTACCTACTCTCTTTGAAAGTTATCCTGAGATCTGCTAATGAAGCTTTCCTGAGACTATTATCTACATTGTCATCATCAGTAGTGATGTTCAATCTGTCAAACTTGTTTTTTGTTTTAGATAAAAAGACGAGAGAAAGCTAAGATACAGCATGATCACCTGTCCTTTAAAAATTTTATTCAGGGAAATACCAAAAAAACCTGTTGCTATGGTCATGTACAGAATCAGAGAATATTCTGAGTTGGAGGAGACCCACAAGGATCATTGAGTCCAACTCTAAAGTGAATGGCTCATGCAGGGATCAAACCCACAACCTTGGCATTATAAGCACCATCCTCTAACCAGCTGAGGCAATCTATAGAATTGCCTAAAGTGCTAATTTTGCATCTTTTTCTAAAGTGTGTAGTTCTTCATATTGCTGAAGAGAGAATAGTAGGTAAGATGGAGTTCTTTTTTGTCAGCCCTGCCATTGTTTCTAAGCTAACCACAATGCCTCCAGTTTGCAAAAAGAACCTGGAAAGGACCTGTATATTTAAGAGATCAGTTGATATACCCAGGCATACAAACATGTACATCAAACAAAAATGGTTGAAAAATTTTGTGGCAGAATTGTGGGGGAATTTTGTTAAGTTGCTCTTTCCATCCCTTTTATTCTCTCATATGCACTATCCCCTCAGTGTCAAAGTAGCACAGCATCAGGCTCTGAATCAGGAACTGATGCAAGCTTTAAAAAATGAAAAAACAATCAACTGAAAAGGACAGTAAATATTTAGAAAAAAATGAAAGGCAGAACAGTGTCTGCTTAAGCAAGTGAAACTGCCAGAAGAAGTGATCATTAAAACAGAGTATGACTGATTGGCAGTTTATTAGGGAGTTCCAAGGTTGTGAGGTTTTGCATACATACCTATTTCTCTTTTTAAACTCCTTCTAACTGAGCAAATCACTTTTGAGCTCCTCATTTGCCTAGTTATTAATTTCATTATTAATTTCTTTTAGATTATTAAATCCTTTAATGTTGTGCAATATTCTTAATGGGAGAAGTTTTAGAGTGACAGACATGTTTTTTATATTGTGATAATGAATGAAATTATTGAGCTATTTAAGGGGACCTTGTAACAATGCTGTGGGCAACAAGTTGTACAAAAAAAAAAAAAAGAGAGACCTTTAAGGTCAATATAATGTTCTAAGGTTGAAATTTAGTAATTGCTTTGATTGAATATTAAGACTGCAGTGTCCTTGCTCTGACAAATCTCTGCTGGCTGATTACTGCTTCACTTTAGAAGAGAGTGTGTTATTAAAAATTCAATTAAAACAAAACAAAAGCCAGATTTTTGTCCTTTAAACTGCATTTCATAAGAAAGAAAGTGTGGAGGGAGTGAAGAATAATGTAAGAGAATGAAGGAAAACCACTCAACAGAAAAGAGACCAGAATAGAGATGGTAGAAAAGAGCATGGGAGAATGAGGGTGTAAAGAGAACTAAAATATCTGTAAAGGAATCCTTTGCAATTAAAAGTGCATATAGTGGATGCATATACATATTACAGTTTTTAAATATTGTGTAGATATAGAGACAAATTCTTCAGAGCTCTTTCTGTTTCTCCCAGATTCAACAGGCTGTCTTAACATTTCACAGCAGAGATGGCCAATCTAAAGATCCTGCAGAGATTTAGAAAATTGATTTTTTGACAGACTACCTACTTTCTGTGTAGGCTTTTGTTTATGTTCATTCATGACACTGGAGAATTAGGTGTGGGTCTCCAGAAGGTATCACCAAATAAAGAACAATTTTTTTTGCAAGGTGTGTTGTGGAAAGATCAATACAAGTCTTTCTTGAAAGACCTTCATTAATGACAGGTCTTCTAAAATCCCTGTAATTTTCTAGTTCTGACATAATATTTTGCTTTTCTGTTCTGTATTGTGAAAATGCTGAACAAGTTGTGAAATACATCCTGATTTATCATGTATAAACCTTTCATGAGATCCTTATGTACCCTGCTATTTTCTAAGACACAAGATCTTGAAAGACTGAGAATCACTTCTGATGAGGACTGAAAAGGAGGAGAAATGTGAGATGTGTGTATGAGAGATGATAAAATGGTCTCATTTTGGGCTAAAATGGCTAGCAGTTCTTTTGTTTTATCATGAAAGACCACAACAGTTGTGAGATCTTCCACAGGCTTTCTCTAAATCTAAAGTCAACGGTTAAATGTAATTTTTGGAAAGAATGGGAAACTCATACTGAGTCTACATCTAAAACCAGATTTAGACTGAGAATTGCATTACGGAGAGGAAATAAGTATCACTCTTCATCAGTAGCATCATCTTTCCTGTTTCTGATTATAAAAATGTTTTGGAGTAGCTTGTTCATGAACTCTCTGTGATCATCAAGTTTGACCCTAAATTGCTACATGAAGAGTGTGTTTCAGCATTATCTGTGCAAGTGCCTCTTAAGTGTTGAATATTCTTAATGCTTGATTTAGTAGTGCTCCCTCTGGAGATTTTTTACTTTGTGCCAATAAACCTGACTTATTTAGAGCTGTTGGCTCTGGTCCACTATTTCTTTGTTAAATGTTTAGCACTTGCTAAGTGTTGTGACCCTTTTGGCAATGCAAGTAATCCTGATTCCAGCAATTTACACTTGTCACTTTGTTTTAAACTCCATTACTGCACACTGAAATTCTCCACAAAATTGTTTGGAGACCATTTAACAAATAACAAATTGGAGATAGAGGGATTTTGTCCATTATGTCACAATTAATTATTTGTTGCGATTTTGGTTTTGTGTTGCAGAACTGTGACCTGGCCCAGCAGAGCATTGTTCATATTGTTCAGAGTCCACAGAACAGTCAGAACAAGGAGAAGACAGAAGACAGCTGTGGTGGAGGTATTCTAAAAGCCTTGAGTAGAGAACCTGAGAGTTTAACTCGCATAGATCTCAGTACCAGCATCCTCCCATCAGTCTCTGCGGGGTTGGCAGTTATTCTGGACCCTGGAAAAAACAGTGTTTCACTTCCCTCTGAAAAATCAGGTAATTCAGTGACTTAGTACATTTCAATATACATTTCTAAACATATGTCTTTTTCTTTCTTAGGGTGAATAGTTCTTGTTCCATACCACAAGGAAAAAGCCCCCAAAATATATAGTTTATTTTATTTATTAAAAAATACAACAATATTAAGGTGATAAGCATCTGATGGGTCTTCTAGCAAAATAATTTTGCTTTGTGGATAAAATTAGTGGTTTCTTGTGTTGCTCCTGTCTCTAACTTGTATAATGCTCATATTTTTATCATTTGTTATAAGATGGCAAAACCCCCAGAGGTTTTTGAGAAGCCAAAATATAGCCTCTGTAAAATTTCCATTATAGAAGTTTTCTTAACTAGAATGTTGGGCAGCTCATGCCTTGCAAATGTGTTTAATTCCCAATCTGTTGTGATGCTTTCATACCCATACATTTTATAAAAAGATTTTTAAAGCTTTGCTGGCATGACACATGATGGTGATGATTCATACTATGGACATTTGTAGTTCTTCTTCCACCAAATGATTACTGAGAGTATATTCATTGTGAAAAATAATCTGAGGCACAAGTTACTGCAGAATGATCTTACTGACACTGTGTTGCCTCAGTGAAGATACATCATTCTGTAATACCAGATTCTGTTGTGATTTATAGTAATAGTCCATCAGAAATGTCTTTTTATAAAGAACAGTACAGAGATATCCTTTTTGCAAGGTACAGAAGATAATGGCAAACGTACATATCCAGAGTACAGAAGATAAATTGTGAATATGACAGAGATACCTCTGTGACTTACCTGACCACAGAAACCATCTTGCTTAACAAAATGGCTACGAAAACTGTTAAAATAACTTCTAGAGAATTTATTAAGTAGCTCATGCAGAAAATATACAATCCATGGGAGAGTCACAGAAGTATTCCACAACTGACTTGGTCAACCTCTCACTGCCAACTAATGATGAATGAGTGCAGTTTAGGAGCAAATTAGTACCCAGCTTAATGATCCGCATCTCCCAATCTGAATGAGTAATGAGATAAGAGGGGCACATGCTGATTTAAATTTGGTAAACTAGGGACAGGGCTTCAGCCTGGGCTTAGTCTCAGAAGCAAGGCAAAAGTCTGAGCTTTTAAACATTGCCACATAGTTATTCTTTCATTACTGTACACGATATGTAAAGGGATTAAATAGCTGTGCTTGACTTTACAGAATAGTTTATCCATGTTTAAGGACTTCTAAAATGTGCCATGTGAAATGTTTTTCCACAGACTAGAAACTCTGTGAAGCCAAGTACAAACTGATAGGTTTTTTCTATTGCAGCAAATATTTTCATGGCAGAATGCATGAGGATAAAACGTATTGGTCAAATACATGGGCTAGTTTTATCTGTGATTAAATTATAAAGGCTTTTTATGATAGAAGAAAAAAAAAAAATAAGAAGAGCTTCTCTAATGACCGATAGTTCTTTGTGGAAGCATGTTAATAATAAGTACTTTTTAAAGGCCTGTTAACTTCTTTCCTTGTTTTGTTTTTCACTATTAAAATTTGTCATTTTGTCTGTTCAGCTCCACCCCTTTGTTCAATATGGGGAACTAATTTCTCCTTATGGATTTATGGTGAGTTAATCTATAGTCACTTAAAAAAAAATTCCAAAAATCAGTTTTTCAGCAAGGATTGTGCAGTGGATTGCAAATGCATAGCAAGGATTTCCCTTGGCATAAATGAAATAGTAGTGGGAATGAGTGGCTGAAGAAAGCAGGTACCGTCAGTAATAGCTGAAATCATACTTACCATGCTGTTGTCTTAGGAGATGAATAGTAGTGGTGATCAGTCTACAGCAGCAACCTAGACAGGTGAATGAAGTATAGTCTTTATATTTCTGTGTGTAGATGACAAATTTAAACATACAATTTAGAGGCAAAAGTTTAATTAAATGATTAAATTAATATTGTTTAGTCTGACATGCTACACAGCTATTCCATAATTGCAGCAGTAAACTCTGAGACTTTAAGTGTTTCTGAAGCCTAAGTTATTTTTATTTATTATGTTAACCCCGTGTTCCTGCCCTGATTGTGTTTTATTTACCCTCCTTTGAATTCTGAGGAAAAAGGTTTGTGGTAATTTTCACATCACAAGAGCTCCTCGCAGAAGGTCTTGCAGAATTTGACTGCAAAAATAGTATTTTTAAAGTATTCATGTGAATGTTTAGAGGCCAAAATGCAAAATTTTACCAGGCAAACCAGGAGAGAGGCAACTCTTGTTATGCTATACTGCTATTATATAAGCAATATCCTTAGGCAGTATGAACTGCTGCACTTGAGACAAAAACCCTTATGGCCTGGCAGTGTGTAAGGGTATCATTTGCTCCTTGCAGAAGCAGGTAATAGGACATCCTCCTCCCAGCTCACCCCGACTCTTGTGTGAGTAATGAAAAAACTCCTGGCTGGTCTGGACATGCATCTTGCTTACACTGTGTGTTTTGGACTACAGTGTGTTTCTCAATGAGAAATTCAGAAGTTTGAAAGGCATTAACAAGCTGGAAACAAATATGAAAATGGATGCAAAAATTGTCTTCATCAAATTCCTTGTTTCCTGTCTTTGCAGATAAAAGTAGTAGAAATGCCTTTACTTCTTAGATTTTGTTGGTGTTGTTGTTCTTGGGGTTTTGTTTGTTTGGTTTTGTTGTTGTTTCTTTGTTCTGAAAACACTGCATAATTTCTAGTGGACACAAAAAAAAATCTCAGCGCAGGACTTTCATCCTACCTCACCCCCTCCTAATTTGCATCTGTCCAATATCTGGAACCAAGTGCTTTAATAAATAGGATGTAAGTGAATGAAACTGTGTTCCATAATGATTGCATATCAGTAGATACATGTATTAGATGAAGAGGCAATGGTTAGACTCAAGGACCTTAGAGGTATTCTCTAACCTTAACAATTCTGTGATTCTCTGATTTCTGCCTGAAAAACAATGAATCTGTAAGACATAAGGGTTTGTATGACTCATCTGCTGAATATGAGAATGCATCATGATTTCAGATTCAGGAAAGCCAACAGACTATTTGGAAGTATAAACAGAAAACAGAGTGGAGTAGAGAATATGTTTTTTCTCTGCTTTTGACGCTTGCATAACTGAAACTAGTATAACACACTGTTTTGATGTCTAAACTGTTAGAAGGTTCAGAAGAGAAGTGAGAATCCTACAAAAGTGCACATCATTATTGGTTTATATTTGTTTTGACATCTGTGGAGTGGAAATTTGGTAATGTGGGACTGTTAGATCTTACCAGCTATCTTTTAGGATTTTAGCTCTCATTGTCTAGAAAGTGCAAGCCAGCAAATACAAACCCCACACAGGGATTTTAACTTGCCAAGAGATCAACCACCAATGCAAATTATCCTAGCTTACAAGAATTATCCATACTTTTCCATTAAAAAAAAAAAAAGTTGAACATTTTTTTTCTGAAACGTGAAGATAGGACTTCAACCTAGAAGTAGTATGGATGGTGCTAGGCAGGAAGTCAGACTGCAGAATCCCATTCCCTCCCCTTTTTAAATGTATGACTGATGTCAAGCAAATCTGTAATGTGAAAAAAATAATTAGTTCAACAGATTTTAGTTTCGTTAAGCTGACATGAATGTTGTTACTTATGTAATTCCCAGGTTAATCCATTATCAGCTGTTTTATTATTTTGCCTGAATTGAGTAGATGTGGTCATCATTACTTAGGGTTTTTTACTTTCAACTTTTAAATAAATGTTCATCTGGTCAGTTCTAAAAAAAATCCTGGTATTCTTTAGGTAGACTTTTACAAATGCTTGCATGCAAGGCACCTCTGTTTCCTTATCTTTCCATGTTCTTCTGCTCACAGAAGAGTTAATAAAGTACTGGTATATACTGACTTAGGTGTGCCAAGCTGTAAATTCTAGCAAAAAGAGAGATTGTTTTCCATCTAGTTACGAAATGCTTTACCAAAACTTAATCTATGTTAAAGCTTCTTGTCTTTCCAAATAATACAAGTATCAGTTAAGGCAGATGAAACTGTCATTACCAAAACCTCAGTATTGTCAGTGATGCATGAAGTGATGAACTGGTGCCCATTCCATGTAGGGAGTGGATTCCATGAAAGAGACAGTAAAAAACACTTAGAAGGGAAAGCCACAATTGGGAGTGTGGCTGGTCAGATCCGTGCATACTTCTGAGGCAAGCACTGCTGAATAAAAAAACTCATATCAATTTAACCATGGAAATTGCTAACATTGTATGAATAGTTTTTGAATAGTATTCTGATGACTGTGTGTAAAATATTCTGTGCCCTGTAATTGACATTACACTTTATTATAATTCTTTTACTTAAAAAGCCTAAAAGGATAAAAATTTTTGTCAAATCTGTTTGAAGTAAAGGCGTAGTCTAAACTCCTGGAGTATTGTAAAATTACTTCCCAGTTTTATAGATCTTATAATCTCAAATTAGATCCAGGTTGGGCAGGGTTATGGTGTACATCTACCTCCCCATTTGCATGTTATATTAGGCTGCTACACAGTACCAAGCTGAAAACCGCTGAAACTGTTTCTTATCCCTTCTTGAGAATCTCATCAAAACATGAGCACTCATCCATTAAAAATGGCTTCCAGCATGGAAAGAACATTTTTGTTGTCACTCAGAAACATGAACCTCTGAGCTAATATTGCTTTTCTGTGTTACAAATCCAAATATCTAAGAATTTACTATTCCCTTAAAAGAGATAAAAAAGGATTACTAAAATTTCTTGTGTCACTTAACTGCATTTTTTTTCAAAGGAAACTAGTCAGTATAAAGACTTTTTTTGCCTTTGGCATGTGTACAAATCATTTGTGGCCTAATTATAACATTAATTAATTAATTAAATATACCTTTGGTCCGTGGTGTTGTAAATCAGTAGTTTGGAGAAGGAAAATCAGTATTCTGTGCAATTTAAATTTAGTAATTAGGCCCTTTTTCCTAGGGTATTAAAATTTTGTTCTAAAAACAAATTATTAGAGTGCTTATACTTAATTTCTTAAATTTCTTGAAATATTAATGCCAGCATTTCCTGGTGGTTACTTATGATAGTCCTCTTTCACGGACATCCATTTAATAAGATTCATATTGCTGTACAAGAAAAAGTAGTAAATTACTTAAAATGCAACCAATGTATTCTTTCAGTAGACATATTCAAGTAACTAGTTAGGTTACTATTTATTTTTGGATTTGGCGCCGTGACAGTTTACTTTTGTATTAGGATTAAACTACTTTAAATGAAAATTCATCAAGCAGCACATTGTGATTTAGCCTATATTTGGTTTAGATTTTTTATAATATACTGCTTTACAAACTTTTAAATATTAAATGCATTACTGATTTGAGGATCAATCTACACTCAGAAAAGGGAAGGTATTAATTTAGCTTTTTAAGAAATAAATGAATAAAATGCCAATTCAGAAATAATATACTAGTCCTGATTTTTAACAGGTAATTTCTGGGAAGCAAGGCTGCATTTGTCTTCATTACATATTGTAAATTTAATGTATGTAGAATTCTGGTTTAAAGTTCAAAACAAATTTTTACAAAATTCCTGCAGTGGCAGCTCTCTCTGTTCTGGTGGTTAGTTCTGGCACATTGTTAATTGCTCTCACGGTACATTCATTACATACATTAAACTGTTAGACTTTCACTGTTAGACCTTTAATCTTAAATTTGCTGTCAATGTACAATGCTGTAACCTGATGCCATGTTCATTGCAATGATGTGTTGTAGTCACAAAAGTTGAGTTCATTGAGCCTGAGAACTGTTTTAGAAGAGAAACTGGAAGTAAAGCAATTGTCTTCCTTCCTCTCCATTTTTTCTTTCTGATTTGTTTTATACTACAGTTTTACACTATTTGTCCCTGTCCTGAATCTCCTCTGTGCTCTTCACTGCTTCCTCTGTTTTTTTTTTTTTTTTTGTCAGCTACCTTTCATGGGTGTTCCATACCTGGGAGGTGTTCTACCCATTTGCAGTGCCTCATACATATTTTGTTTTGTTTTACAAGCTTTTGTCCTGTGGATACCTCCTGAGAGAAAGATATGTGCAACTACACACCTCTTTGTTCCTTTGATAGTCACATTGCTCACATACTTGATGCAAAATGCTGACACATTGTGCCTGACTAGATTGTCCCAGTGTTAGAACATGTTTGTCAGGAGTAACCATCTTTTAAGTATGTGCATCTCAGGTCTAAAAATCCATATGCATTAATAGAAGAGTATAGCAATGTTGCAGTGCATGATTAGGGNAGCAATAACATTTTCATAGTGTAAAGAGACATTTGATTTAGTTTTAACTCAATTGCACTAAATATTTCCTATGTATTAAATGAGAATTCTTCAAAAATTTTAAGTTCCCAAGATGTTTGGTAAATATTGTATGACAGAATTTTTGAACTGTGATCCTTGTTTGAAGCTGTGAGATCCAGAAAGGTTTTATTGATGATCCAATGAGACAGTGGTCAGAGTGCTCTAGCTCCACTTGTTTTTGACTGCTAAAATATATTGCAGTCATAGAATCATGGAATTGTTTAGGTTGGAAGAGACCTTAAGGTCACTGAGCCCAAAGGTTAACACATCACTGCCAAGTCCACCACTAAACTATGTCCCTAAGCGCCACATCTGAACTTTAATTACCTCCAGGAATGGTGACTCAACTCCTTCCCTGGGCAGCTTGTTAATGTCAGTATATATTAAATTATCCCTCTTGATGCTGTACTTTCTTGGATTATGGTCTATGAGTTTGTTCAGAGGTAGGGAAGGCATGCCCCTAGGAAAATGCTTCCTGTTAAAAATAGGATAATGTTTCTGAAACAGTACTTTGGTTTTTTGATGCACAGCAAAAAAAGGGGTTTTTTGGATACAAACCACAAAACCACAGAATTACTATTATGTGAGATCAAACATATTGCTTATCTAAATCTAGTTGTCTTCTTTTACTACTTTCCTGTTTTGTATACAATAATTCAAAAGAATAAAAATGTTCTTACTAGAGGAAGTTTTATTAAGAGAAGGAGTATTCCCCTTTTCAAATAATCACCCATGTACCCCTGTCTGATTATCCTTCATATGTGTTATCTGGTCAAGTTGACAAGAATGGTAATGGTATTTTCTATTCTGATTTTCATTGGCAAAAAACAGTCTCCAATGTCAATTCAAGGGTTAATTGGAGAAGAGAGGGAGAGTTTTCAGCCCAGAAATTAACTATTGCTAATTCTGTCAACATTTCTTTAAGGAGAGTTAAGCTTAAGAAAACTATTCTGCTTCCAGTAGGGTTATGAAAATTTGTCATTACAAAGTCCTTGGAAGTTTGCTCTTATGTATATTTTATCTTCTGTTAGGGTTATTAACCCTTGACAATTCACTGCTGCAATACTTCCAAATTCTATATATAAAAATTGATATCCCCTCTTCACCTTCTAGCAACAGCAGAAAGTGATTTTATAAGACATTAGCATAATGGAACCTTTTCAATAAAATGATAAATTGAGCCTATTTCAGAAAACAGAACGCACACTTGATAATTTATTGCAGCCAGTGCCATGCTGGAGACCTCATTCATATCATATGCTTTTAACACTGATGAGAATGGTGCCGTTTTCCCATCACACCTTGCATGTCGGTGAAATTAATTCGAAAGGAAAAATGTAAAAAATGCTCTTTTCTAATAGAGGTTGAAGCTCTTCCGGGAATGCTTATCTTTACATGACATAATTATCTCTCATGAACGTGTCTAATTACTTTATTGTTTTTAAAGGCCCTTCCATGTTAATTGAACAGTAGCATTTGCTGACTCCCCTGTGTCAAGCAGTGTGGTGGAACAGAGTTGTGTTCTTACAATATATTTTGATTGTTTATGGGGGACAACATGGATGGACTTTTGTTCACAAGTGCATCGCTTGCACCTTTATACCACCAGCTGGAGGTGACATTTGTAGGTGGAAAATGTTCTGTACTGATTAAACAAAACTATGCATTTTATGTTTTCCAGAATAATTGTTGACCTGAATTTATTACTTATGCTACTAGAAAAAATGGAAAGTAACATTTAGGAAACATCTCTTACACATAAAAACATTGATAATAGAGTTTTAGAGTGATTCTTTTTAACAGGAAGGGTCCAATTATGAAACACAAGTGAAAATCATAAAATCATAGTATGGTTTGAGTTGGAAGGGACCTTAAAGATCGTCTAGTTCCAACCTCTCTGCCATGGACACCTTTCACTAGACCAGGTTGCTCAATGCCCCATCCAACCTGCCAGGGTTGGGGCATCCACAACTTCTCTGGGCAACTTGTTCCAGTGCCTCACCACTCTCACAGTAAAGAACTTCTTTCTTATATCCAACCTAAACCTACTCTCTGTTATTTTACAGCATTCTCCCCTGTTCTATCACTGCATGCCATTGCAAAAACTCCCTCCCGAACTTGCATGTAGTCCTCTTTAGGTATGGGAATGCTGCTATAAGGGCTCCCGGAGCCTTCCCATCTCTGGGCAGAAAAACCTCAACTCTTTCAGCTTGTCTTTACAGGAGAGGTGCTCCAGACCTCTGATCATCTTCTTGGCCTTCTGGATCCACTCCAACACATCCGCCCCAGAACTGGATACATGACTCCATGAGAGTACAGGGGGAACATCATCTCCCTTGCCCTGCTGGCCATGATTCTCTTGGTTCAGCCTAGGATAGATGTGGCTTTCTGGGNTGGATCCACTCCAACACATCCGCCCCAGAACTGGATACATGACTCCATGAGAGTACAGGGGAAGATCATCTCCCTTGCCCTGTTGGCCATGATTCTCTTGGTTCAGCCTAGGATAAATGTGGCTTTCTGGGCTGTGAACACACACTGTAGGTCATCTTCTCATCCACCATTGCCCCTAAGTCCTTCTTCTCAGGGCTATTCTCCACCTGTTCTTAACCCACCTGTGATGGTGCTTAGGATTGCTCTGACTCACATGCAGGATCTTGCACCTGGCCTTGTTGGACATCAAGAGATTTGTGTAGGCCCGTCTCTCAAGTGTCAGGGTCACTCTGGGTGGGATCCCTTCCCTCCAGTGTCTTGACTGCACCACTGCACTGCACCATTGTCCATGTTGCCAACAAAGGTGACCTGTGAGGAACACCACTTGTCACTGGTGTCCACCTGGATGTTTCTTCATTCTACCTATCCCTGCCTTTGTCTTCTGCCACTTGGGTGGTTTGTCTGGAGCACTTACTGGTAAAGACTGAGATGAAAAGGGCACTGAGTATCTCAGTCTTCTTCATGTCCTGGGTAACCAGTTCTCCTGTTTCTTTTTTGAGCAGATCTACATTTTACCTAGTCTACCTTTTATCACTGATCTACCTATAGAATCCTTTCTTGTTGTCCTTGATGTTCCTGAACACATTTGATTCTATTAGGGATTTAGCTGTCCTGGTCTGATCCCTGGCTGCTTGGACAACCTCTGTGTATTCCTCCAAGGCTGCCTGTCCTTGCTGCTATTTTGTGTTTAAGTTTGTCCAAGAGTTCCATATTCATCCATGCAGGCCTCCTGACTTCCTCTGTGTTGGGATGCATCACTCCTAATCTTGGAAGAGGTGGTCCTTGAATACTAACCAGTTTTCTTGTTCTCCTCTTTTCTCCAGAGTTTTGTCCCATGGCATTCTAAGAATGCTTAAAGTTAATTTAAAAACAACGGTAGCTGCTGCCACTGTGCAGCTTAGTGCCTGCACTACATGGTCTCTGTTATGAGCTCTTAGCACTCAAAATAGTCTGTGCTCAAGTCATGTGTGCAACATTCATTAGTGTCATTGGGAGCTCTGCACACACAGCAAGGACATTGGGAGAACAGATCTATTAAAAAGGCTTGATCTACAGAAAGTAGTTACATGGAAGAGATGAAGAAATTCTGTTGAGAGTAGAAGGTTAAAAAATAGTTTTCAAAACACATCCTGCTTTGTCCTTAGAAATAAAAATAATTTCAGTGGGACTAAATTTGAACTTCTGTGAAAGAAAAAGATCATTGTATTTGGTAGGGGAAAACAGATTCTCTGGATGTGATTTGGTAGGTTTTTGGGGGTTTGTTTTGGGTGTTTTTGTGGGGGGGGGATTTGTTTGTTTATTTGTTGTTGGGGTTTTTTTTTTTAAGGAAAGTGGTCATTGTAGGAAAATGGACAATTAAGTCAGAAGTTCTAATTCCTATTCACAGAAAAGCAGAATTAACGTCAGTGCATGCTCCTGCATTGCTGTGCCAAAAGTCTTTAGGATTTTACCATCAGCTTTGTTTTGGTGAAAATTCAACATTTTCACCACTACATGAGTGACCATTGTTAGCAGTGCCAAGGTAGAGACCTTCATGTCCATTCACAATTCTCTTCACAGACTGCAAACTGGGATTTCAGTTGGTTTTATTAATTCTTTGTGCCTCTGGTTTTTTGTCTTTGTGTTTGTTTGCTTCTTTCTTTCTTTTAGAGAATATATAACCATAGAAACTGAGATTCTCTGTCAGCTTTATGTGGATTTCCAAATACCCTTCAGTGCAGGATTTCTTTCCTACTACTCTGAGGTACACTGAACCTTTTGCTTAAATTTTTTTCCTCCTTACACATTGGTACACTGCCTACATTATGCCCAGCAATTAAAATTTTATTAAGTTGGAACAGAAGAGAAGATGTATATTTAGCAACATTTATCATTGTTTGTAATTGATAAATATTTTCTACAAATTTCTGAAATGTTGGTATTCTATGGGATCTATTGGCATTGGACAGAAAGTTTGACCTAGACAGGTCAAAGCATCACATTATCAAACTGAAAAGAAAATAAACTAAGAAAATGTTTTCCTTGATCTGCCGTTCACATAGGAGACAGAATGCTACTGTGGCCTGCAAATGAAACTAGAATATTTCTTAGCTAAATCATATATGCTGTGGCACCAATTTTTTGTGCAACTACTATCTCAGAACCACAATTTTCTTTGTGGGGTGTCCAGGATTGGGAAGTTCCTATTTAATCATCAACTTTAAAATTCAAAACACAATTTTCAAGTGCTAGTTAAAAAAAAGATGAATCTTTATATGCACTGATACACCTGAAACTGTATCTTACAAGCCTATCTGTACTGTTGACATCTCTGTGAGTATTCAGCCTTAGGTCTTATCTTGAGAATATGACAGATTCCCTGAGTATATAATATATTTTCAGTTTACATATTATTAATATATTAACAGTTACTATCCACTACTGCTATAACTGGTATTTGGAGATGAATTCTTCGGATTAAGTTTTGACAGTCTGACTACCTGTAATGTTTTCTGCATTTCTGGAGTAGAGTATCTGCAACTATTTTGCAAGCCCATGCAAAATGCAAGCCTGTGTGGTAGAGATTGAGATATATATAGATATATATGTAGTTATGTTCATATTATAACTATCCTCCCACTCAGCAAATCACAGCTTGAAGTATCAAAGGTGGCAGGTGCATCCTGGAGCGGAGTGTCCCAGGGGTCCTTGAAAGCCACCAAACTGCATCAGTCTCTTTCCAAGCTTTCATGATGCCCTAGTGCTGC
Source organism: Illadopsis cleaveri (assembly GCA_013399915.1). NCBI lineage: Eukaryota > Metazoa > Chordata > Aves > Passeriformes > Timaliidae > Illadopsis > Illadopsis cleaveri. The sequence continues at coordinate 23,670 of VXBB01022852.1, forward strand.
AACAATCAGATCTGTGGGTCTTGACATTTACCTGTCAAAAGAGAGGAATAGAGAGAAAGAAATATATGGATATGGACATGGGGTCTTCAGGTGCAGGGTGAAGGAACAGAAGGATGTCATGCTCCAAGTTGAGCCTGTTCATCATATACTGTATTCATTGATGTTCAGCTTCCTGCAACATTGCACAACTTGTCAAGGATTTTATTATAAGCCCCAGTATCCTGGTTTTCACTGCTGACTGACATTATCTTATTGCCTTTTTTGCTATGAAGGTGGTTTAAACAAAATTGTGAAAAAGATCAAAAGTTCACTTGAACAACTAAAGTAGCAGTAGCCACAGCTCCTCTTTCTGTTCACTAGTTTGCTCTTTAGCTTTGTCACACAATAAATACTCAGCATGCATTACTGGAAGAAAACTAGCTGGCAACAGTTGGTTTCTGATTTAAAGGTATATCACTTGGCAACTGATTTTTTTTTTTTTTTTACTGCAACTCTTCCCTAATAAGTAGTTCCACTAATTATTTTTGGAGTAGCTGAATCAAACATCAGTAGTATTTTAAATTAAGTCTGTGCTGGACATATGGCTAGGTGAAGGTCATGATTAACATTATCAGGGACTTTTCCCAAGCAAATTTTAGTTCTCTTCAAAATTATGTTGTGTTTATTCTAATAATAATAATGAAATAAATAGCAAAATCTCCACTGTCTTCAGCTGTGAAATGTTAAGATCTGAATTCCTGATTAGATGCAGATTAGTGATTATGCATATTGCATTTTAATCCCTTTTGATACCCAATATGTGACGAATAGCTATACATCATCTTATCCTGATTTCTAAACCCCAAAGCATTCTTCACAGTAATTTTTAACTTGTTGGGAACATAACGAGGGCCATAGCTGAGCTAATATTTGACTCATCTTGAGCATTGTCTTCTTTATAACTAGCCATTGTAAGTATTTATTATAGAAATGCAAAAAATCTGTTTCAAACAGCAATGTTACCAGTCCTCAACATTTTGTCTCCTAATCTGTAAAAGAAATTTTTCAGGTGCACAATATCTAGTGGTGTAAATCTGATCAAACACATTTTATATCTGCTATCCAGGCACTAAGATCTGTGTTTGATCACATATTTATATGTAGATAAATAAAACATCTTCATGAAACATTGCCATATCTAAAAACATCTAACATTCTGCTTTTCTGCACAATCTCTTTCATATTTCATTTTGCTATCCCTAATCTCCTGTAGCCCCCTTTGGAGTCTCTTTCTCTGGCTAAATGACTTATAAATATACTATAAATAGGGCAGAACTGCAAGGTTGATTACCTCCTGCACAGATACATAGTAGAACAAGAATCTGCATTAGGTACTGGAGATAGGTAGATATAACACCTTGATTGTTTTTTAGATTATCATAATTCTTCAAGAGAATCAACTAGAGATCAAATGCTTACTGATGAAGGAGGTAAGGGAGGCATTGCGATGAAATCTTTTCTCTTTAGAGTCTGCAGGAATGTCTACTACTTTACAGTGTGAGTTGAGATTTCAACACTAGAAAGGAGAACCCCTCCAGCTCAAAACTTTGTCAAACCGTGGAAAGCATTGTATAGAAGGAAAAAACAACAAACCAGCTTTCTTAGGTTTATGTAAAATGGCAGGAGGGGAACATCTTTGTAGAGATTAACAGGTGCGAAGTACATCTCAAGTTGTATGTACAAAATAGTCTTTAAGCATTTCTGTTTAATTTCACCAAAACCATTCTACAAAATCAATTTGTTTAATCAATTGGCACCCCAGGGAACAACTGAGCGTTCAGCTGGCAGCCTCTGGTTTGGTGTCATACTAATTGGGAGTAGGGTAACAAGCAGCTGCTAAAGCTCTGTGCTGTGCATGGGGTGGTGAGGGGTGGAGGCTCTACAGGTCATGTGGTAGGAATGCTAATGTGGGGCAGAGGGTGGTTTCCTTAACTGACAGGTTGAAGAATGAAAGCAGGACTTGGTTTTAATTAATCTTGAGCAGAGAATTGCTATGCAATCTAGTATCTAAAATGCAATGAACATTTAATACTGATGTCACATTTGAAGACACTGTACATATAGTATAAAAATATATAGCAAATGATGAATCAAAGAACATATTGGTAAATGAACCGTATGTATATGGATAATATATCTTACTAAGAAGGCCCACAGGGCCTACAAATTAATTCATTCTTACTTCATCAAAGGTTTGCATTAAAGGAAAAAGGGGTAATTAAGAGCTAAAGTGACAGATATCTACTTAGAAACTTCAACATTAGCTTAATTCATTCTGATAGAGAAGCCATTTGATTCCTTCTGGATAATAAAGTGTGTTTTCCTGTTGTTTATGAAAATCATCAAGCCAACAGTTTTATCTGGCTGGAGCCACCCCCAAAGGATCTCCCCAAAGTGCAGTAGGGAAAGGTCATGAGCTGAGGCTCAAAGCTTTCCTGTGTAGAATTATGTATCTTGGCACAGCAAGGGGGATCACTAGATCATAGGTACCATCACCTCTCTGTGAGGAATTTTTAGATGTGTTGAGGCATCTGTAAGAGTTGCAAGGATAGGATTAGTTGGTATCACTGTTTCAAAGTCTGAGACTGTTATTTCCATGATTCTTATCAAATAACAGACATAGATGCTCAGCAGACTGTACATGTAAACATGTCAGTGAGGATTACTATGATTCCATTTTCTGCACATTTAGCTTTAATGCGATGAATCTTGCTGCCTTTCAGCTAATCTGTGGATGGGGAATTCTGTTGGTTAATGCAGAGCTAGAGGAGTTTTGAGGGTTAAGCTCCAAGCTTAGAGTGCATTCTGTCTTTCTCTTTGTCTGTCTTTACTTCTTTTCCTGAAATACTTTGTTCTGTGTTTTCCTTCCTCTGCAGAAGAAAGTTAGCTTTTAGTATGTGGAACAACTGAATTGCTCTAAAGAGCTGCTGTTTACTGCCCATTGCTTAAATACTTAGGCTGGTTTTAATAGCCTGGAAAAACTGTATCCCTTTTTCCCGTCCCTTTTGGTCAATGGTTTAAAGAGATAAAGAAACCTCTTAAATTAGGTTTGTATTTTCAAAACTGTCTTCTAAATGCAAAAGGGTGTTGCTGCATATCCAACATTCCAATTTAGAGCATATGCCAACAGAGTATGTGAAATTCTAAGCTGACCTTTTTCTTAAAATCATTCCTACTCTTTACAATATAGTCCTGGTATTGCAGTATATAAAAGTGATGCAATGACCGCGCCATTATGTTGAGATAACAGAGCATGATAAAGTGCCATTTTCACTCAATCTTTTCCATTTTTCTGGACAACCCTTTAAGAGAAATATTGTCAATATGTGTCTTTTCACTTGTAAAACCAGCCAAGGAACTTCCTCAAAATATTACATTTACTGAAATAATGAGTTACTTATGTCATTAAATAGCACATTTCAAAAATTAAATAGCTCAGTTTTAAGAGTGCTGGTAGCAGTATTTTCTGTCTGTATTGAAACACATTGTACCAACTCAGTTATAGATACACCTTTCCTGAGCCATTTTCCATCTCTATTTTGTTTCTAAGAGAAGTAAATTGTCATTAAAATTCTAGTTCTGTGGGAACTTCAGAGTGAGGAGCCTGACATGCAGGGCATTGGAAATGAATAAAAGTACCACAGGTCATTCGAAAAGACAGTTTCTGTGGTACACTGTTATTGTGCAATGTTTTGTGACAAACTGAAATGTCAGAATAAAAGCACTAACAAGTTATTTAGTACATTAATGGACAGTCCTGTGAAAAATGTATCTATGGAATTTATGAATGCAAAGCAAAGATAGAATTGCATGTGGTACTAAAATTGGAGGTCATAATGGATTTTTACAGTTTTTATACAACCTTGTTTTCTGGGGTGGGTTTTTGGTTTTTTGGTTGTTTTATTTGGGGTTTTTTTGTTTGTTTGTTTGTTTTTGGTTTTTTAGTTGGTTTTTGTTTGGATGTGTTTTTTTCCTTCTCGATTTCTCTCTTAATAATTCCTAACATTCAATTTACTTTTTTGATTGCTACTGAGCATTGAGCTGACATTTTCATAGACCTAGCTATTATAGTCCCAAGATCCTGTTTTTGTGTGATAAAAACTAGTCAACACCATCACTGTTGGGGTAAAATTATTTTTCCTATGTATATCTCCTCACATTTATCTACAATGAATTTAATTTTTCATTTTACTGTTAGTCACTCAGCATTCTGCAGTCTTCAATGTGTTTTTTCTGGATGGTCTTAATTTTTACCTTCCTGGAAAAAATAATTTCACTAGCGAACTTTGTCACTTCACTGTTCATTTCTGTTGTTCTGGTGGTGAATACTCAAGTCCTGGAAAAATTTTCTTTTGGCACTGTTCTGAGAAAACTGATCTTTTATTCCTGAACTTTATTTCCTGTATTTTAACTATGTATTTGAACACAAGAGAATTTTGCATTTCATTCAGTAACAATATAATTTCTACTAAAAACTGCTAAGAAAGGGTTTTTTAATCATAGAATTATTTGGGTTGGAAAATTCCTTAGGAATCATCTAGTTCCACCCCCCTTCCATGGGCAGCGACAACTTCCACCAGAGCAGTTTGGTCAAAGCCCCATCCAAGAAGGCCTTTACCACTTCCAAGGATAAAGTTTTAGTACCTCGAATAAATCAATTATTTTCTATAATCCTTGCTACCTCATTATGTATTCCCTGAGTGCTCTGAAAAACAAACTTTTCCAGAATGTCATATATTATGGTGACAGACTGTAACAAAGCTAACAGCAAGAATATTGCTGCTGGTTTCCATCCTTTCATAGTTGTAATTACTTGAGTTGTAATCATAGTTGAGTAGGCCTGGGTTTTTTGGGACACAGGAAGTAATGAAGGAGCTAATACAGAGAAGCAACTCAGTAGGAATAGCCATTATTTTGACTTCTTCAACCTCCCTTCCTCCTTGAGTGTTTAGCTAGTTGTGTCAAAGGCCAGTTGTGAAATGTGCAGTTATGTAACCTTGGGTCAGGCTTTTATTAAAAGATCTGTGCAAGAAAAAGCTGCTGGAAGCCTTGTCAGAGGTTTTCACCTCACACATCCTCAGTGGGCCCGCTGGTCCAGAGTTACATTTAAGTTCAGGTCCTTTCCTTTGATACATCCCTGGGCTATGTTTTCAGGTGTGCTGTGTCTGGTTGTATATCTTGTATATTCTTGGTTTTCTGGCCTGACATGGGACCAGCCTTGTCGTTATGGACTTTCTTGATGACCACTGGTTTAATTTTTAAACATTTCTTAGTCTATTTGCTGAAACTGTGATCAGTTGGATCTGCTGCTTACACTGAAGCCTACACTGCATGATCTGTGTGACCCATGCAGACTTCTGGAACTTCTTCACTTCCCTTCATGTGCTTAGGCTTAAACTCAGAATTTGCTGCCTTCAACTGCAAATAAACCAGGCCTAGCCAGTTGTCATCACCACAGGTCACACTCGGTCCCTTCAATGATGTAAAAAGCAGCTCAGGGTGGAGCTTTGTGAAGCATATTATGACTGCTGCATAGTAGTTTCCTCATGCACAAGAAGTAGATATTATGGGAGACCTTTTGATACTCTCAAGTCTTGAACACTTTGTTGTTGTATCACTATTTTTCTCCCATGTATTTTAGCCAAGTTTTCAGCGCTTTCATGAAATTTCTGCGGTTTTTGGGGGGTTCTTTTTGGTTTTGTTTTTTTGTTGTTTTGGTTTGGTTTGGGTTTGGGGTTTTGTTTGTTTGGTTGTAGTTTGTTTTCTTTTTTATTCCATGTTCTGATATCTGGCACAGTCATCACAATTGTTTTGGTTTTTCTTCTCTTTTTGAATCCTTCATTCCTTATTGTTCATGTGAGCATTAATGTTGAATTTTGCTCCTTTGTCTGAAAATTGGAAAGCAAGCTGAAGGAGAGAAAGAAATATTGTGAGAGGTAAGAGAAAGGTGAAGCTTATATAGAGGTCAGGAAAGGGAATGAGACATGGAAAAGGTAATTACAGAAGTTAGATGGGTAACAAGATAATGAAGGATTTGGGTGAAATATAAAAGAAAGTGAAGGTAAATGATACTGGGGCTCAGAAAAGGGAAGCAGATGATTCTTTCATGGTAATGAATGCAAGAGAAAGCCTGATATAGTAATATCCTGAATTCCAGTAATTTAAGATAGATCAAATGCTGTGCTTTTAGCGGTTTTTTAATTCATAGATGTCTCCTGGTTGTTTTTTCTCACACAAATTTTTTCACTGAAAAGGCATTAAAAAGATAAGTGTGCCCCATTGTCTTTGTCAAGTAACTTATGATACCCCACCTCACAGGCATTGCACCCTCTTCAGACAAATTTCAACTCTTCTTAAATTTTTAGTCCTTGTAACAGTGACAACTCCATTTCTTTTTTTCTAAATAGCTGTGTGTTCCATCTACTATAATTACCTGAGATCCATAGACATTCTGCAAGTCCTATTTGAGTCTCAAGAAAAAGAATTGTGGTTGGTTTGTTGGGTTTTTTCAGGTTTATTCTGTTTCATATTGTTATCCATACTGCAGAATTCTTCAGCTCTTAGTCATGAGTTCTTTTGCATGGCATCACCAAATGAGGTTCATCTTCCGTAATTTTAGAGGCTTGCAAAGTAGATATTTCTGCCGCACCGTGTGGTTCTAAATCCCCACAACAGAGAGAAGCAGACCCTTTCAGACACAATTTATCTGACATATTTATATGTTTTTATATCTACTTTAGGATGAATTGAATCAAACTATAAAAGTATCAAATTTTCTCACTAGACTATATCACAACCAGTTTAGATGAATCTAGCTGTTAAATAAATACCATTTTCATGGTCTACATTAGATAGGCATCATAAAGAATAGTTTTAATCCTGAATGGGTAGAAAAGTTTATAAATGTGTGCATCCACATACATGAGTCTGGGGAGGGAGGAAAGCCCTGTGCTCTGTGAACTGTTTGCAAAGAAAAGTGGTTAAAGGACAAATGTTTAAAGACAGAACATACCAGTTGCATATTTGCAAAGTGAATCAGATGTTTAAAGTTAGTTTTATGTAGAAATTTTCACTAGTTTGAGCCTTCTGGGTTTGTATTTCCGATGTTTTTCCTCCTACTGTGTTGAATCAAACAAAGTCCTTAAAGTGAACACAGTTGGAAGAATACTTTTTTCTTTCTCTTCTAACTGTGTATTTTTCATTATGTGAGTGCAAATTGCTAAAATAGTCTGAGGTCTCTGACAGTCAGTCTACATTTTACAAATTACAACTAGTCTAAATGTAAATATAATGGAATCTGAAACAATGCTAACTTTATGTAGTTCTCAATCTGTTGAAAGATTTCCTGTAGCTGTGTCCTGTTTTAAATAGGTGATTATAGCAAAGACTCACTAATCACTATAATCTGTATGAAAATGCAGTTCAAATGAAAACAGTAGGTTTGCTACTAATATCCCTATGTAGATTTTATTCACTTTAACAGTCATAGAGATGATAATGGGTGTTTTGACTGATTAGAGATTTCAGGATCAAGTCTATAGTCATTATGACTAATGTTTTCTCATTAACTAGTCATGCATATCAAAATAATTGGTCTGTGCTATCACTAACATGTACAAAGCTCCCACAGCAAGGTCATCATTAACACAGAAATAAGGAAGTAATTCAGGTCCTAAGGAGCTTAAAACCTAGATGAGAGACAGTTTAAAAAAACTGGGATACACATCAGAAAAAGCTACTTCCCTTTTTTTATATAAAATACTAAAAGGAGAAAACAGTTTTAAGACTTTTTTTTTTTTGGTGATGTGATATTTGTGAGGAAATTAGCTTTGAAGAGGTAGAAAACAGAGTGTGTGTCTCATTGGGGTGAGAGGACAAGTCCTGACACAGATCAGAAATGAGAGGCCTCTTGTATTCTGCATAATTCTGCATAAGACAGATTTCCTTGTTCCTGTGTCTTTCAGGTTCTCCTTGAAAAGGGGTTCCAAAGGGATGCAGTCTCAGCCAAGGGCCATGCTAATACAGTCAATGACATGAACAAGTCAGTAAAGAGCTTAATGCTGGCCATCAGTGTTGTACTGTAAGCCGACTTGCAATATTTGCATTTTCAATTAAGTCTGTGTTTTGCCTGGTGATGCTGCCCAGGACATGCACCTAATAATGTAACTGCATTTTGTGAGAATGTGATCCACACATCTGCATAAAATGGTGAATGTGTTGCTGAAAATCTCCATTTAATACATTCCTCCTAAAATCAGTGCATTCCTCTTGTCACGTTGTGCCTTTCAGCTTCTTCGCTATAGCAGATATTTCTAAAGTTATTTTGTGTCTCTGAATAGATCTGTGCTGCTTAACTGCTCCAACCCATTATATTATAAATTTGTTTCTTGTGCTTCAAATTTGTGTGCAGGGAATGTGTTTGGGGGGACTTTTTATATTCATGAAAACTGAAAACAAAATTGAAAGTGCTAAGAAAAATGAATATTGAGCTAATGTAGTCTATTTTTGCACAGAGAAAATATCAAGCTAATGCATAAGATTTATCCTCTATAGTAAATCAGCAATATGTCTCATTTTAGGCCTCTCCTATGACTACTATTTTTTACTGCAGTATTCAGTCATGCTGATTTATGCCATACTATCCTGTGAATATTTTGCAGACTATTATCAATAAAATAATTTTATCTTTGGGTCCAGATGGAATGAGCTTAGAACACAAAGCAGACAGAGAGCATGATTCCTGCCTCGAGTGTTTTAATCCTTGAAATAAATTTTAATCCTTGGCATAAAATGTGAGGCAGGGACACAAGACAGCAGGGAGTGGAGGACTGGATCAGGAAAGGCATCAGCCAATTAACAAATTATTTTATGCTGTAAGGGCTCATGTACTCAGTAAGATGGTGCTGTTTAACTGGAAGGGTTTCATTAGAGTCATGCCAGGAATCCATTTGGAGTGTAAGACTGAACTAGGACAGTGAGCACTGGTACCACAGAATTACTCCGGATGAGTGGGAATAGAAGCAGCAGTTTCAGTAGTCCCATTGGACAGCCCTCATACAAAATTGGAACAATGGGAAAAGACTGGTGATAAGAGAATAGTAAGAGGCACTGGTCTCACTTCCTGTTGTTGAGACCAAGTCAGGAATAAGTGGCTGAAATCATCTTGTTTATTGTGAACCTCTACTAGCAATAGCATTCTTGCTTTCTTAAGTTATGGAGCATTTCCTTTGAATTGTGTTAAAGGCACTGCCTTTACTCTTATTGATTGATCTGCTGATCCTGCACAGAGGAACTGCCAAAAGTAAAATTAAGTCACTTGCTAAGTGTCCTCCTTCTCAAACGCAATACCATAATTTAGATTTTTGATGTGGATTTTAGCTCAAATCAAGTCTAATCCAGACGTGCTCTTAGTTCCAGTAATCACAGCCTCCAGCAAAATACAAGTGAATGGATATCCAGATGTCCAAAACTGTGTCATGTTAAGTTTCACAGCATTGTATCATATATTAAATAGTTCACTATAAGCCTTTTTTTTCCTTTAATTGAACTATTTTAATCCCAGAACTGTGTTTCAGACTGATTTGAGAAGTGTGCTCTCAGCCTTTTGGGTTGCAATTATTCATATGAAAAATGTGTGTGTGAATGTATGGGTGTGCGTCATTTTCCACAAAAACTGAATTCAATTTAAATTCTGTAATACTTTGTGTTCTTCTGTGGTGGGTAATACTTTCCAAGGAAGCATAGTGAAAACACTTGATCGATCAGTTGACTAAAATTAGTTTTGGATACATCACTGATATACTCTTATGTAGCTAATGTTTTTGAAAAATTGTTACAAAATTTCTTTCAACAGTGTATGTCTTCTTTGTAGACATCTGAATACTTTTTCTTAGAAAAAATATTTTTTGGATGACACAGTTCTCTGAGGTTGAGTTTTGAAAACTGAAATTATATATTTGAGCTACATTTGTATTATATTCGAGGACATTTAAATCAGGACAGCCATGAATAGGTATAAAATGTAATTGATTGGCATTTTGCATTGGCAGAACATGGAGTCTGACCCTTTGCTGTGTGAGGGAAATGTAAAAAATGAAGGAAGTCAGCCATGTTTAAAAATATTATTCCAGGTCATGTTTACTGTGGTAATGTGCTAGGGTTCAAAGGTACATAAAACATACATCGCTGATGAATGCAGGGAGAAATAAGAGAATAGGGGGAAAGACAGTGAAAAACTTTTCATCTCTAAGGGATTGCTACTGATTCTGAAGGTCACCACTGTTAATGGATCAAATCTCCTCTTGATATTGAGAAATTTTTGTTTGAAACTTTATTCTGGTCTCATTGCAACTTCTGATGATAAGCTTGAGTCTCTGAACTTGGAGCTGTCCAGTCTACATTAAAACCATGCCAGGGATATTCCGACGTTTTGTAAGCCATAGCTATTCTAAAAAGTGCTTCACTCAAAACAGTGGTCAGCATTGCCTGTGAAATCAAATTCATTAACATTGCTCTGGGCTTTCACAATTCTCTGCATATCACATTCTGTTCCACAGTTTCACAGAACAGAATGCATTTCATTTCATTTCCCTTGAAAATTTACTTGGCCTAATATCTTGGCAGCAGTTTGCAAACTTTGCTAGGTTATAGGGCTGCCAGCAAGAACAAAGAACTGGCTTCCAGTCTTCCATGAATAGAAGTAAATTTGCTAAATTAAATATTTGTTTTCTTTTTGTGATATCAGTCAAACTCGTCTTTTAAATTTCATCTAATGAAATTTTCATGCAATTTGACCTCATAAAAACTGCAGCTAGACAATTTTAGACTAGAAGTGAGATGCAAATTATGGAGGGTAGGGGTAATTAATCTCATACATCACTTGCCGAGGATTTCAGTGGGTGCTCATCAGTGGTAAGCTCTGGATGCATTTTCAAGGAGTTATAGTGTAGTTCACCTGTACTTATGGATTAAGGAGCAGGAGTTACTGGAAGGTGTTAGGAACTAGACCAGGTAAGAAAAGATGATCACAAGGCTGTCTTCAGAACTTAAAATTATTTTAACTTATCACTTATAGAGTCAAACAGAAAGCTTTCATGACAATTTGCTGCTGATTTTCAGTACTCATCAAAAGGGGTTGTTTTGTGTTTATTTATTTTTCCTCTTGACAGGTGCAGCAAGTTACAACAGCTTTTATGTTTTTTGCAAAAATTTCTGCCAAGCTGTGAAGCCTGGAAAACTGAGGGTCCGCTGCAGTGTGTGTAAACAAGGAACCTTGACGTTGGCAAGGGTAAGCTTTTATTGGATGTGTTTCAAGGTTTGGGGGTATATGGAGATGACATATCTAGTCTTTTCTATTTGCATACATATGGCTATGTATATATGTAGTCTACTTTTTTTTTTTTGCTTGCTGCTTAGAGCTGAGACGAGTAATTCAAAGGATGTTGAAAATTTCACTCACTTGTTTCCACTATTTGGAGCACATACAAGGAACACGGTGCAGACTAGAGCTCCAGTCCTTGAAAGACATACTTTGCTCTTTATTTTAAGGACTAATGATTAACCTGATCGTATGCACAATCTATACAGCTACATATGTGCTAAAATGATGGGATGATAGATGTTTTTTCAAAGCTTGGAGATGTTGTTAAGGCCTCAGAAAGACCTGAATTCAATTCTAGGTTGTGACCGTTATGGCCTGAGGCCAGATGTTTCTGAACGGATGTGTAGTTGAGAGTATTAATCCGTCCAGCCCTGTTGCAGCATGTAAAGTCAAGGAAAAGTTATTCTTGGACAGAAAACTAGTAAGAGATCTCTCAGTCTTGGTTTGCACTCTAAAATGAGAGAGTGTTGGGGAGTGAGTTGAATGCACAGTAGTGTAAAGTTTTGAAGGGTTTTTCTTCTGTCTGAGTGCTGCTTAATTTCACTGCTTATGTTACTGTTAAATGAGAGTCTTTCCTGTTTCCTAAATCAGTGTTTGTTAACCAGGTTTGTTATCTGAGAGACTTAGGTTTTGAATAAGACTGAGCCATTCCACATTGTAGCTCATTTATAAGGAACTTTCATATTCATCCCATGTTCAAGTGTTTAAATTTGTCTTTTGCTGTGATTTAAAATTTCAGCTTTGTGTTCTCAAGGTAGCACAGTGCTTCAATGTCTTTACATGTAATAGCACTGTAAAAAATAGCAATTAAAAACCCAATCTATATTCTCCTTGAAAAGAATAAATCATACACATCTAAGTCAAAAAGCCACTACCACAATGCCCCTCAAGCTTTGTGTGCTATTCCTGAATGAACCAACTATCTCGGATTTATTTCAGAGGCTTCAAAGTGTTGCATTTTGTGGTGTTCCAGATGAACACATTTAGGGGAATTATTTTTCTCTCAAAATTTGTGTTTCAATATTCGTGATTATTATAGGCTTGAATCACATATAAATCAAGACAGAAGAGAAGACACCATTAATCTACATTTCCAGTGGATAAAAACATGGACAATATTGTATTCAGCTAGTATACATGAAGTCAGTTCTGCTGAAAGGCATTGCTTTTGTCACTAGATGAGTCTGAATCTTATGGATTCCATTGACATCACGCAACATGAGTCATTTGCTAGACTCAGTGGCTTCCTTCAGCATGTCCACTTTATGGAAATGATGACTTTCTCATCCGTGCGGTTTGCCTTGGCATCATTGCATTCCTTGTATTAAATAAACCTAAATACATTTCCAAACTTTTCAGCTTTTACAGTATCTACACTGTTCTTTGTTTTGGAGACTCAAAAACTCCCCAAAAAACATCAACCCTGTATTGTCTCACAGGCATTCCTCATAACTCCGTGGTGAAAATGCTATTATAGGAAGTTTCAGTACGGTATACCTATAAATAACTTCTGATTGCCTGGAATGTACGTGGGCCTACATTCTTTTGGCAAATACGGGTTCAATGACACAATAAATATATGCAGGCTGAAAAATTCAATTGAATGAGCAAATTACAGCTGCTCCTTCTTTCTATTAGCATATTTTTACAGTACATATGATAAGAAAGTAGCTGGAAACTTGTAGAGGAAGCTGTTCCAATTTTCAAGGTTGATTCAAAAAATCTCAGCTTTCAGAAGACTTGATAATGTACTTCAGCATAAAAGTACAAAAGAGGGAAGGGAGCTATCTTCTGGAGAGTGTAAAATGATAATTTTATTCTGTTTCAGTTTTCAAATAATGCTTGGCTGTGAAAATAATTTGCACTTGAGATTCTTGTTACTTTCTCCCCCAAAACAAAGAAAATCTGTTATCATTCTTTTCCTCTGGAATTGAAGCAGAGCACAGTAGTTAGGAACAGTGAGTATGCTGTTCCTGCAGTTTGGGCTGGCAGTCCTTTGGGGTTCCAAAGTGCAGTGTTTGCAATATGGACCCTCTTAATGTCACGAATGTGCTGTGCAACAGTCAGTTTGTTTTATGAACACACAGCCTCTATCTCAGTCCTGTGGTTATAAAGAGTAGGTGCAGATTTTGCATGTGCCTGCCCCACCTTCTTTTCTGGTCCACTTTCCAGGGAGCCATCAAATAGTTCCAGTTGGAGTGGATTCTAATATGTACTAAGACATATTTCTTACCGTATAGAGACCACTTTGTGTTCAGGCCAGGTAGAGGTGTGGCTCTCACAGCAAGTGAGCTGTATTTGTCCTGCTTTCTTCAATGCATTGCAGCAAAGTCTGCTGAAAAGGTTAAAAAAAGTTCAAGTTAGTATATTCCCCAAATCCTCTGTCTTTCCCCTTCAATCCCATTGGGCTGTACCACTGATTGCTAATAGATATCCTCTCTACTGGTGCTATAGTTATTCTCCTTTTATAGAGAAATTAGTCTAAATAAAGTTGATGTAAACAAACTATTAAAAAAACTTGTCTGTACCACTATACTACAGATCTGTCAGCAAAGCCATTTTTTTCCCCTCAGTCTTGGTAAACTGTGCCTGACCTTTACATGGCAACACAGCAAGTTTCTTGAGAAGCTCTTTTGTGCCATAAGCACCAAGGCGCTCTGTAAGCCAACATTGTTACACTAAATCTTTTATTGAGATGAAAGTGAATACCTGTGTAAAACCTGCACAAAGCTTTGTGCAGCCTTCACTTACTCTACATGCTAATCCTTTGACTACCTAAGCTACAAATGACCAGCCTAATTAAATTGAGCTTTCTTTTTTCATGGTGTGTTGACTGACATTTAAAATATTACTTTTTCATTTAAGTAGTCTTATTCTAAAACCATATTTAGCAGTCATGCCTATTTGCATAGCATTATTTTAATATATGATTCTCAGATTAAATTTATGATACAATATTTCTGTGAAATTAAAGAGCCCACTGTTTTTATTTTTACTGAGGATATCCATCTAAATATTAAATTTGTCATTTTACAGTTGGCACTTACCTGGCACTTTACAAAAATTTCACGGCCTAATGCTTTATGGGAGATGTATGCAGGTTAATTTAATTATAAGAGAATGTCACTGTAAAAATATCGCATCTCCCTAGTTTCTCTAATTAATCAAGCACAAAATATATCTGTAAAGACTGGTATGTGGGAGTCTTGTGAATGCCACCTGCAGACCTACCAGTGACTTTTTTCATATAGCTTGAAAATTTCAGCCATTCAGATAATTAGGGTATTCCTCTTTCCAGAAAACAAAACAAAAAACAACCAAAAAACCCAACAACAAACCAAACAACAAAGTAACAGAAAATTCAAAATAAACAAACAAACAAAAACCCACTGATTATAGCAGTCACATTTGCAGTCCTTCTTTTGGAGCTGTAACTGTGTCAACATTCACAGTTCTCTAGTGAAAAGGAAAATGGGTATCTGTGAATACGGATTTTGAGAACTGATATGCCCCAGGCTATACACAAACCCCCACTTTTCTAATGTATCTGACTTTGTGTGTTCTCCTGGTAAAAAAGGACTGGAACATTTGATTTGGTATCTGTCATAATTCAGAATTCAGCCGGAATAAGAGCCTGGATTGAAGTGTGACAAATAGACTGTGGGCCTCCCTATTCAGGCACAGGTGCTCTGGTGAGGCCATTTCTAGTGTGGGGACTCATCACTACTTGGTCATTCTTCTTCTTGTTGTGTCCTTGCTAGTTAGTACTGAGTTCTCAGTATATCATCCAGTACAAGTACCAAAGGAGTTTGCCATAGCGCCTCTGTACTTTGCAAGTGCTCACATCATTCTGTCAGATCTTTTCAGACATGGGGAGTTATATTCAGATTTAACTCCCTGCAGCTGAGATGAGATTTAGTTTCTGTCACTTAGAGCACATCTGGTGCATACTGTCCCATTGCTATCCCTGCCCTCTGTGCTCCAGAGGAGCCTCCTGACTTCACAGGTTTTGTTAAACTCTCTCTGCCATTGTTTATCAAATTAAGGATGTTGCTTACATCTATTTCTTTTCATATTAAGCCTAACAAAGAAATGGATTGTTGCGGGGTNTACATAAAAAACTTATAAATAAATGAAGCATTAAACAGAGAAAACCAAAAATCCACACTACAACAATGGATGTTTGCTGATTTTTTTTTTTCTTTCTCTGGAACCATGAAAGACTTGTGATTTGGGTGGTTTGTCAGCATAGGCTGTGTGGTACATCACAGTTTTGCACAAGAGTTTTCTGAGTGCCTTTCAGTGACTGATAAAGAGCAGGTCATAAATGGTGTAAGTGGTCTTCCTAATAGATGATAGTACAATGTTTGGAATTTGATACTTTCATATTTCCTAGGAGGAGAAAGATCTGTAACACAGTAATTTACATTGAGTTTTTACTTCCTAGCTCAATTGAAGCTAATTTAATAGGGTGTTTTCTTTTTGATTAATATAAACTTAGCAGAGATTTTGCAATAACATAAAATAAAAAGACAGTTTACTTTCGATCTCTGTTTTTTTTAATATATCATTGTAAAACTCCATTTCACAGTGCATAACCTCTTACCACTGCTCATTTGAGGTCACATTTTTTTCCTGGAATTAATTAATTGTGTCCTCCGTCAGTGACAGAGAAATGAAAGAGTACTGCTCACTGCATCAGGGCAAGGCTGACTGAAAGAAAAAGGGACAAGTAGCACCTCTGAAATTATGTAGTCCTTACTGCTGTTGAGTCAGCTTCTCCACTCTGATGCTTACACTACTGGGGTAATATGGCAAACAGATTACAAAAAATCAATTTGTCCTTTAAAGCTAAACTGCAAAATAAACAGCCACCGAAGTGTGTGTGAAGAAGTGTGGTCTCATTTACAGGCTGGGAAGATATTAAAAATGTGATTGAATTCTTGAGAATGGGTAATGTAGGTATTTGTCTCTCCAAAATTACATGTCTTCTGGGAGGATACAAATGTTTCTGATATATATTATAGCTTACACATGACAAACACTGTGTCTTAAAATGCTTCTATTGAATACTGTGCATAAGAAAGTTACCACTGTAATGTGTGACTCCTTGGTCAAACTAACAAATGTGAAACAACCATTTATTGTTGGGTTTCTGCTAATGAATGTGTTAGTATAAAAATAGCTTAATTTCCCTGCATTTGGCTGACCGAAGTAGCATTTACAGGAAATTACATGTATTCAGTGTATGTGCTTCTTTCTACATAAATAATGGAAAATGCCTCAATTCTGACATCCAAATTGCCACCACTGGGCACTGATGTTATTGCTGCCTTGAGAAGACTAGGCCAGAGAAAAAAAAAACAACTCTTGAAACAATTTTTCCCAGCATTTCCATGAAATCCCTCTTCATTAGTTATATTAAGTCAGCACTCTTAATTGTAAGCCTAACATTTTGTCCTAATACACCACTGTTTTTTGAGAGAGAGGGAACATCTTAAATACAGATGCATTATTCTGTTGTGTAGGCCAAGCCCAGCTGTGCCAGGATTCAGAGAGAAATCAGGCATATTTTGATCTTCTCCCTACCTACTGCACAGGGAAGTGCTCTTTTGTGCATTCGTTGCTCTTATGAAGTGATCTGATGGTGTCAGGGATGTTGAATGTGAGCTGCTGAGGCTGCCATTCACAAAAGGAGATCATGTCATCCATTCTTCCTTAATGTTCTCACACTGCTTGCAGTGACTCGGGGCACAGCATCAGCATTAAATAAATTTAGTGGTGAGCTGACTCCGAATTTGGAATTATTGGTGGAAATTCCCTAAGAATGATTGCAGGGCATCTGCAAGTCTGATTCTGCCTTTGCTCATCAGGTGTCTTCATTGCTTTTAATAACATCAGGAGAAAAAAAAAACCAAAAACAAACAAACAAACAAAAAACCCAACAACAACAACAAAAAAAAAAACCCCAAGCCAAAACAAACAGGATAATGCCTGCATTCTATCTTTAAAAGTCTATTTTCTTTGATGATATGTTAGATTTTTCCAAATCCAGATGCACCCTGGGGAGGCGTCTCCAACAGATATTCCTGGAGCCTTTTTAAGATACCATGGCACTTACAGAAATAAAAAAGCTCAACACTGCCCTGAGCTGCAAATTATTATTTTACAACAATTTTTATTCTTTCTTCTCCGCTTTTCTCTTTGGCTCTAAATCTCATTTCATTCTGAACGTCTGCAAAGACAGCCTCGCTCTTGCACCTGTCTCACATAGTCACAATGCCATTAGGGATGGCTTCCAAAATGCTCAGCTCCCATCTGAAGAGAACAGTTGGGAGGATTCAGAAGACTTGACATGGTTTTATTCAGGCTTTTACCTACCTCTTTCATTTATTTTTAAATATCCCTTAAGAAAAATTTCATTACATTGGACATAAATTGTAATATACAGTAAATGAAAACACATACTTGATTTATGGAAAAAATCACATCCATTTCAAAAGACAGGAACAGCAATTCTTTCATGCAAAATAAATTTGACTAAGGAAACAGTTTAGCCTCTATGTTGAAAAAATAATGTAAGTTCTTTTATTTTAATAGGATAAGAAAGTATATTTTAACTCAATTCTATTAGAAGCTCTGAGATATCTATGCATGATTTATATATTTATTGCAGTATGTGTTTTCAGTGAAGTTACACGTTATAAAGCATCTTAAAAGCTAGAGAAAAATACCATTGGAAAGAGGGAAAATGACTTCAGTATTATGTACTGCTTCAAGTCATGCTGTGAAATAAAACTGCATTTTAATGTGAAGCCTAGAGTGAGTTTCTCCAGCCTGGGTGACAACAGTCATAAATGAAAAGGAAAACAGTTACCAAATTTACTTTCAGATAAGACTTTTACATGAGTTTCTGAATCAAATGCCTAATAAACCCTTTTGCCAGAGAGGATAGATTTATGCCTAGTAATACAGATGGTGTTCAGTGTATCTTGTCCTTGCAGTTGCTGTGATATTAGGAAGCACAGAATGGTGGGGGCTGGAAGGGAGCTCTGAAGGTTATCCAATCCAACCCTCCCCACTCAAGCAGGGCCACTTGGAGCCAGTTGCCCAGGACCATGTCCTTTTGAATATCTCAAAGACAGAGACTCCATGGGCTCTGTTCAACCTGTGCCAGCACTCAGTGACCCTCACAGTACAACAGTTGCTCTGTATGCTCAGGCAGCACCTCCTGTGTTTCAGTTTGTGCCCATTGCCTCTGGTCCTGTCTCTGACTCCTCTGAAAAGACTAGTTCTGTGTTCTTTGTACTCTCTCTTCAGATATTTATACAAGGAGGTGAAATCACCACTAATATCTGTTTCAGTATATCATGGAAGGCCTGGGACTAGTAAAAAATACCATGCTCAAAGTAACACTTGTTTTGTCAAAAATATTAGTTGTACTTGATCTCTTTTTCATGTAATTCTGTACATTCTCTGAATGTATAAATGTAGATCAGATGCAGAATTTAAACTCTTTCATTCTTATAGGCCTTGTGCTATTTCTATTAATGTTGTTATGTTTTTTTGGTTGGATATATACCTTTAGGGTAAAAAAGGAAGGAAATACCAACAGGTGTGATAAGTAAGCCTTATTCAGCTTTAGTTTGGGGGGCAGTTTGGGGCCCCCTGTTCTTAGGGGCAGAAATGTAATGAGAGAGGGAATACTCTTTCCTTCTGCTTGCATATTGCACCTACAAACATCTATTGTTCTCCAGGGATGTGAAAAGTTACATATTAATTTTTGGCAGCACTGCTGTCATTGTCCTAACTACATGCAAAGATGGCCCTCTCTCCATATAGTAACTCTTCCTCTCACAAGGAAAGGTCCTCTTTCTAAAGTTTCTTAGCCTTTTATGTTGGAAGGAGACAGAATGAATATTCATCAGCATTCTAGATATTAGAGCCATAGTTGCATATGTTGGTAAATCCTTGATCCCGCCTGGATCCCCTTTTCTATTCAATGAGACCAAAATGTGCTATGGATGTGTTACTGGCATGTATTACAATGCAAAGAAAATCATGGAATATGATCGTGGGACTTTTTTTTTTTTAATATGGCAGCTGCCACTGAGATTCAGATGTGCCTGTGGATAACTGTCCTAATTTGTTTTCTTTATTTAAGTACAGCCAAACTTCTGTCTACCAAGTATTATTCCTTGGATAGCTGTGGGTATACAAAGAGATCATGCTCACACTACATTGTTTCAACATTTTTGGTAATGATAAATATTAAACAAATCTAAAGGGTCATTATTTTTCATCCTAATTTTTAAATGCTGGAATATCCAAGGCATCAGCTGGCCCAGGGGGAAAAAGTTAGTATATATACTTAAGGTATTGTAGTTGCAGAAGTAGCAAATGTCAAACTATTTTCTTGCAAGTGTGCCTTCATCTCCATTAAGAAGCTGATTTATTTTCTTATTAATAATAACAATAATAATCATCATAATAATAGCAATGATAATGATCATTATTAAAGTTACAATTTTTAATGGTTAATTTAAAACATAGTGAAGGGACTATTTACCTCTAAAAGAACTGTAAACAGGTATTTTTTCTAAGTCACTGGAAGAAATCATTTGGAATGTCTCAGCTTGCTTGTGCTGTTTTTCCTAGTTTTGGACTGAATTACTCAATAAGAAAAATTTGGGATATTTAAACATTATATAAGTAAAACTCAGACATCTCTAACTAAAAAGATCGGCTAATTTTATGTTACTTTGATTAGACTTGTTTAGAAAGGTTTGTGTTCTAAAGGTATTAAGGTCAAATTCATTAAACCTTTCCTCAGAGCTTCATTACTATAAAACATCTATTAACATGATGGAGCCACAACCAGGGTAGTTATATTGATTTAACTTTCTTGGCAGAGGTATGTGGTGTTCTAATGAAGGTTTTCCCCTTCTTCTTGGGGGTGATGACCTGTTAACAATCCACAAATAATTTCTTAGTACTTATTTAAGTTTTTCTGCTGCAAGCAACTGGATAGAACAAACATCCTTGGTCCCCTGTAGTAATTGCTTGCAGCATCATGCAGAAAAAAGAGTTTAGTGCTACATCTTGAATGTAGAAGGGGTTATGTTTGTTTTGGGGTAGTTTTGAAATGTCATAAATGCTTCTGTGTTAAGAACTTGATTTGCTTAGGAGTCCAGTTCCCATTTTTTAAATAACTACACAAATATACATGTAATATTGAACCCTGAAAATTTTCTAGGCTTTGTTTGCACACTGTCATAAAAGATGAGTGAAGAGAGTCTCAGTGTATCAGAGTATCTATTTACTTAGATTTGATCTGCATGTGCATATCAACTGTTTATGATTTGATGATAGAAGCACTTCACAGTTCTTTTGAACCTGTGTCTACATCCCCAAGTTCTAAATTTTATTGCTTTTCTTAAAAAACCAAAAATTGAATTCAGGATTTAATAATTAAAAGCAGTGTGTTCTACATGTCCTTATTTCCATAAGTGCAGTCAAAAAATTCAGTTTAGTTGACAGCAGTTACCTTTTTCAGAGTAAGGCACTGCATTTTAGCTGATGCCTCAGGTTCCTGTAAAGAGCACCAAGAGATGTTTTTGCTGCCTTTCCTCTGCTTAGCTCTGCACATATCTTGCCAGATAAAAACACTACTGCCTCATCCTGACTCAGGAGTGTTGCAGAGTAATGTTTGTATCTTTGAGAAAATGGCCAAAGATGTTGTTATTTGTCTGTTACCAATATAAATGGTAGGGCCTATTCTCAAAACATAAAAAAGTATTTCCCTAAAGTGTGTTCATTCTCTCTCATGCTGCAAATTGCCTGTCTTCTCATACACTCCCTCCTGTGTGTCCTATTTTGCACTGTCCTCACCTGAGCAACATGTGCTTTCTGGATGGTCATACTATCTGTGTATATTTTCACCTGCTTGATTTCAAAAATTTGGTTTCAGATGGAGATAATTAATTCCACTGAAGTTAGATTTTCCATTTCAGTAAGGTCTAATTGCCTTTTCTTTTTGTTTGTTTTGAGCTGACTTGGGCAAATAGGCAGGAATGTGTTTAACCCAAGGTTTTTCCTGGGGTTTTAGGTCGTGCTGAAGTGTGTGAGAATAATTCTGTTTTGATATGCAATCTCTTCTGATTCTGTAGTTACATGTGCTTTTGTTCAGGTCCAAAACTTCCAAGCTTCTTCTATATGTGGTTAGAAATAGTTTCATACATTTTTTTAAAAAAACAATGACTGAACTGAAAGGCTTTGTGAGCCTCATGGACCTTTCTGTTGAGGTCAAGTCACCAAACTGAGTCTCTGCCTGAAGGAAGTGTGACAGTACTTTTGGCAAGAAACAAAAAGGATTTAAAATAGTGCAGTCAGGTGCTATCAGAATAAATAGTTTCTATACACATCTCCTGTCTTATAGGATATAAATCAGTTCAGTAAGTTGTAAGGTGACAAATTGAGGGTTGTTTTTATTCTGGACTAATAGAAAAGGACACTGTGGTTTTGTGCAGTACTAAAAATTCTTTAAATATTCTTAAAAGGAAAAACAAACAAAAGCCACAATACTAATTTATGGAAGCAAGGGTGCTTTCACTAATAAATAGTTTTATTTATGTTTTATTTCACTTTCTTTGCTTGCATTTTAGGTAATGGGTTTATTATATGGTGTTATTCATTGTGGGGTTTTTTGGGGATAGGACCATGTAATAAAATACCAACAGTTCTTAATGATGATGTACAGGTTTATTTATTGAGGATGGATTTTAAAAATAAACTAAGGTTGCCCTACTCTTTGGCCTGGAACAGTGTCCAACTATTTTGGTTGGGTTTTTTTGTTTTTTGGTTGGTTGGGTTTTTTTGTTTTGTTTTTGTGGGGTTTTTTTGGTGTTGTTTTGTTTGTTTGTTTATTTGTTTGTTTGTTTGTTGGGGGGTTTTTGTTGTTTTTTTTTTTTTCATTTTTCTCTTAATTTCCCTACAGGTCTTGACATCATGACAATAGTTCTTCTATGTGTATTTATAATTATTCAGTTGATGTCATCATACGTTAGACCTGATTTCCTCCTATCCCTGTGGCCAACCCAATTAAGAGGAATGCAGGATGGGGCAGTTCAGACTCTGGGCTGAACTGTGATCCGAAACAAGAGCCAGCAGGTTCCCTCTTTGGTTCTCTGTCCCCTTCTGTCTCAGTGGTGCTTCTTTTTTCTGGTTTAAAAAACTGTTTCCTGATTTCAGGCCCAGTGATGAGGGCTAAGATTGCTGATTTTGGCACTTTGGCAAAATAGTAGTTTAAAGAGGAAAACGGAATTCATAGGCTTTATTTACGTCAACTAGAATGAAGTTGCTAAATTAAGGTTCTTGTAACTCTACAAATTTTGTTTTACTTAAAATGTTAGTACTCTGCTGGAAGAAGTTTTCTTCAGTTTGACTCTTATGTTTCTCTTCTGCTTTTACTTCTTTCTAGCATATTTCAATTTATATATTCCATTGAAGAGCATTGGCACTTTGCAGCTTTCTTATTTGAACTTTAACTTTGTGTGGTAAGCAAAGTCTTCCTGTATACTTCAGGGAGGTGGCATGGTTAGATACAATCCATTTTGCCCTGTATTCTCTGATAAAATAAATTAGGAGGCCTGGGTGTTTTTTGTCTGTCTTAGGTAACAAGGGGAGAAAGAAGGTGGGAGAGTGAAAATAGTTTACTTTTTGCCAGTACAGATACTCATTTCGTGTTGGCTGCATATGTTGGACATGCATGGACAGTAACATGTCACAAGAAAATTAAGCAAAATTTGGTATGGGTCCTGCTATATTCTGATAAAATCATGACTATTACTTCCTCATGCAAAATTTGTTGAACGCCAGTTTGTCCATAACTATAATAAAACCAACTAATGCGTAAATGAATTCTGGCAATTTTCAATAAAATTTTAAAACTTGATATGACAGGCAGGAATGCTAAGAGGCAACCAAGTGTGTACACACTAAATGAAGGATTATCCTTATTGTGAAAAATCCATTCCAGTGAGAAATTGAATTGGGAGCTTCTCTCAAAAAAGATGGGCTACTGTGGCTGGTGAGCCAAATCAGTCCCTGATTTTACTGCCTTTATGGTAATAGGGTTATGTGAGACCCATAAACAATACACAAGTGAGAATAAATGTAACTGAATACTCTATTCTCTATTCTCCCTCCTCTTTAAAGATTCATCTCTAAATAGTCAACTACTGATTAAAACTAAATATGATCAAGCATATTAGGAGTGATGTACTTCATTTATTAGAGCATATTCTGTGAGCAGGCTCACCCTTCATCTTTTTGTCTCGCAGAGAGGATTTTCTGTGCAAAGCACACATGTATGGAGTATGTATAAAATAACTAAATGCATTGGTAGATCCTGTATTTATTATTCTTTCAACTGAAGAAAGAAGATTTTACCTGAAAACAGCTGGTCCAGAATCCGGTCTGTGCCAGTATTTTAAGTGACATTGAGGTTAATGATAAAGAAAAATCAAAAACCTCCATGCCATTAAATACTGATTTTTATTGAGTCTCAACAATGTGTTGCTAGCAATTTCAGAAAGTAGGCCTGTGAGGAGTTAGGCTGCAACTATCTTGGCACTAGTTTACAGTAAATAGATGCATCCCACTTGGTAAACAATTTGCATTAGGCATACCTGTCTGTATGTGCTTTAATTATACATAAATGTTCTCTAATTATACATAAATCCAAAGCTGCTGGTAAAACCTAAGGCAGTAGATTAACTTCTGGGAAAGGCTCTTTTTAATCAGCAGACTCTAAGCTTCCTGTATTGTCAGGAATTTAAACTGTCTCAGAGCACAAAGTGCTTCTACAAATCCCATTCTTAGGCAAAAAAAGGACAAGTTTTGTAGCAACTGGTACAGGACACACCAAGGAAAAAAAAATAAAAGAGAGAGATAGAGAAGAAGAAAAACATATGGATCTGCTCCTTTTCAAATGCAGATTGTTGAGGCTGGAAGTCTCAACACTTAGTCACTGTGTTCTCTATTTGACCATATGGTTGCAAAATCTAGTGGGATGATGGAAAAACCCTAGTTAGCCTCCTGAAGAAAAAAATATAGCAGAATAAAGTAGGAATAGGAAAGGATTTATTTTATTAATTCTTGCTGCTATGCAATATTTAATATGTTTTATTGTCAATAGCTCTGATTTGTTGTGGAATCAATATCTGTTTCTTGATATTTGACTCAGTTAATATCTTTGTTCTTGAAATATATGAGGTGAAATATCTGAGTATGCCTTTACATTTAAGATGAAATGTCAAGGCTTTTTCTATCTACTTCATACAGAGCTAAAACTCAGCAGAATGTGACACATCTATTAACAAGGTATCTCATATTAATACAAAAATTGGGAGACCATAGGTGAAAAAATAAGTTATTTTGTAGTCCATCCCAACCTTAGGACAACCTCAACTATACAGCTAAAATTTTGATGAATTTACTGGCAATAAGTCTCCATTTGAAATGAAGAAGGGCATGACTGTAGCAGCTCCTTGGCTGCCTTCCCACTCTCACTTTCCAAACAAGACTCAAGAGAGGAGGGATAATGCAGGCACAGATGAGGACTTTTTGGGGGAGGACAGGAGGAACACAGTTTTGTGTGTAAAATACTTTTCAAATGGGAATCATGAGGGAAGAGACTTCTCCATTTGTCACCAGCAGCAGCATGTCTACATCAGAAAATTTCAGTTTGGGAGTAAGTGGAGAGAATCACAGGTCTCTTTTGGACAAGCAGGAACTGATAAATAAATTGAATTTTAAACTGCACTTTACTTGCCTTCAACTATGTTATTTTACAGTTCCAGTCTAGTTTCAGTATAGTGTAAGATCAAGTTAACAACGAGATCCATGCAGTGTAACTTTGCAGGAAGTCCCACTGGCTGAGACTGTCCTCAGGCACCAACCTCCGTGTGTGATGCCAGGCTGACACTGATATGCCAAGACTCACAATTTTTAGTAGGAGTGTTGTATAAGAAACAAGAATACAGTTCTCTCTTTATTTTTACATTATAATATGCCTACTCATGGTTTGAAAATCACAGTGTTATTGTAGACAGAGTCTTTTTATGTATTCATCAATATACTGTATTTCTTCATGGTTAATTAACTTATCCTGTAAAAATATTAGAGTAATACATTTGTTCTAGTGTTTAATAACCAAGCACAGTTATCTATAGACTTTGAAAGTTCATAAAAACCAGGTGGTTTATTCTCTCACTTATAGCTGTTTTACACTGAAGTAAAACTTTTAGACCTACAGTACCTGACTTGAGTGAAGTTACACTTAACCGTCACCCATAAAAGTGAAAGAAAAATTAAGTCTCTGTGAAAAATTAGTCTTCAAAAGTTTTACACTCCTTTTCATCACCTTTGGAAATTTTTATGGCTGAAGTAAACCTTTCCTGCCTTTGTGTTGTGGTAGAAACTTTCCATCATGATTTTCTATCTTTGTAATAGAGTCTAGAAAATAATAGTATTTGCTGCAGCAGGTACTCAGCTCCATATCAAAGACACAAACTACAGACTACTACTTCTGGGACTGCTGTAAGATAAAATCTTATGTGGACTGGTTAAAGAGAAGATCCCGTTTGTTAAATTGATCTGTTTGATACATGAGTGTTTTCAGTTCAGATTCTTCAACAGATAAGATACCGTAATGCCAAAGTTACTCCTGTTCTTTCTGTATTACCACTTCTGCTCTTCAACCCACCAGAAACTTTTGTTTCCCCTGTCCATGATTTAGGGACTTAAGGCAAGAATATATGTATTTGTCCAAGAAGATTCTTTTTCTTTCTTAGTGAGATAAAAGGGTAATTCTTTATAGGC
The DNA here is from genome assembly GCA_013399915.1 of Illadopsis cleaveri. Lineage (NCBI taxonomy): Eukaryota > Metazoa > Chordata > Aves > Passeriformes > Timaliidae > Illadopsis > Illadopsis cleaveri. The sequence continues at coordinate 49,972 of VXBB01022852.1, forward strand.
GTTTTACACAGTCTTTCGTTTCCACAGTATTTTTTCTTTCTAAAGGAAAATGTTTTATACTCTGGATGTGAATATAAGAAGTATTCGTGGGGAGGGAAAGAAACAAATTCAAACATTGAAATGCATTGTGGGATGAGGGAGATAAATCTTTACCATATTCCATGCACTTCTTCATTGCAGACTGTAGTAGATTGTAGACCTGCAAATAAACTGAAGTGAGCTTTAAGCTTGCTAACTTGGACCCCATAGATAGAAGATCAGGAACTCAATGCTGGCCAGCTGACTGTACTTCTCTGGTGTGTTTGTAGGCCCTGATGAACTCCAATTTGCCCTGTCCAAACTTCTACCAGTGCCTAACATAGCCCTTTAGTTCTTACATCTACAGTTCTATTGTAGAAATAAAGCCTATTTTTAATGAGAAACAGAGTAGGAACTTCAGCATCCCATTATACAGGATGAGCAGGCAGTTCTTTCCTGTTTAAAGTCCCAATTAGAAGTTAATCAATTAATTAAATGTGCTTTATTGAATTCAGTTACATTATCTCAGAGAGATGGAGACCAAGGAGACTTACAGACTTACAGGAGGTAGAGTAACAGGTTATGACTCAGTCCTTCGGCTTAGACTCTTCACCTATCTCCTTCAGCAGAACAGCAAGGACTGAGTCCTTGGTTCCTCCGTATTAAAATCTGTTCTGCTCCCTATTTAGGCTCTGAAAAAAATTACTGAAGTTTCTTTATTTGATGTCTTTATATAGTGACCAGGTGTATAAGCAAAGAGACAATAAAGAATTTGGAATTGCAGAAAGTAAAGGAATAGCTGTTGATAGGCCTAAATAAAAGTGAAATGCCTTCACTTCTCCCTTCCTTCTCCCATTCCCTTCTTTCCACACTGGTGACTTCTGAGGTCTCATTTGTTTGTTCCCAATTTTTGCTCTCTCAGCTGTCTGCATTTTATTTACAGGCAAAGTGAACCATCTTCATTTACTTACACTGATTTTGCTTTTGCTTTTGCTTTGGTGTCAGAATATACTCTGGCTAACCTTATATGTTCATACAGGAATATACAATTTATGCACATGTTGTAATACTTGTCCTTAACAGTGACAGATATGTGGTAACTATTAAAGAAGTTAACATTTTTGCAGAAAATATGTAAATATTGATATTTCATAATAAACCCAAAAGTCTGTTTTCAGAACCCAGGCTTTTGTTAATAAGCAGCTCTTTGAAAGCCAGATTTCTAAAAATAAGGCTCTCTAGTCAGAAAATTCTAACTGTAATGCATTATACAAAAACATGCACAGGAGAGTAGGGAGGGAGATTTGGGTTATGTTTTCTAAAAACAAAAATTCTATCTCCTGCTTTCATTTGTCTCAGATTTTAATATGTAGCTGTAATCAGGGAGGAAAGGAGAAAAACTTCAATGCATTGAGTACTGAAGAAAAAATGGAAGCAAATGCTTCTCGAGTGAGCTTACTGCTTTTTAATTAGTGCCTGTGGGAAGATACTTTGCTGTATCAGTGCCATTTATACTAGTACTATCTTGCAACAGTGATGTGCAAAATGTTTCCCACATCTCCCACCATCTTGTATGGCCCCAGAGCAGACATACATAAATAAGTAATGGAAAAGGTAGGAAACATTTTCAGTCATGCCTATTTTGCTGATGCCTGAGCAGAGGGGAAAAAAAGAGGGAAGGTACAGAGGAAGATGAAGAGTATGTACTTCATAAATTCACTGTAACAGCTGTTCTATGAAATGCTGGGATTTGCTATTCCACACAGCACAGGATGAAGGCAAAACTTGGAAGACTGTATTTCTCTGTGTAATGAGGTAGGCAGCCATGCGGTTAAATCATTTGCTTTCTCTGGGACACTGCTGGGTTCTTTGCTTTTGCATTTAACTGCTCTCAGGTACCACAGTGTCATTCTCGCCTTCCTTATTATAATTTTTCCCCTTGTACTTCCTGGTAAATGAGAAGTTTTACAGTGGAGCAGCTGCTGGTAAAAACATTGACCTAAAATAAAGCAGTCAGTATCTTAGTTGGTTGAAGTCACTTCAAACTTTTTGGTACAAGAAAACAGAAGCAGTGGCAGGTTGACAACTGTTTTCTCAGGAGCTATTTTGGAAAATCTTACTAGCTTAGTGCATGGCTACTGCTAATTTAGTTTGCCTGTTCACCCAACTGAAATTCCAAAGATAATTTTAACTCTTCTATGAAAAGCGGATTTTTAGTTGAGAAAGTAGGATATTCTCTCTGACTTTGTCTTACACAAATAAAAACTATAGATAAATAAATTGATAAATGCTTTAAAGTTTTGTATAAAAGTAAAGATTGAGGGATTTTTTAATGCAGAATGAATTTACTAGTAAACAAATAGCTTGATGTTTTATGTTGGTGAGTTTGGACAAAAGTCATCAGTATAACACTGATTTTACTTCAAAATAAGTCAGCTTATTGCTTACAAAAGTATTTTGCAGTCTCTCTTTGCTGAAATAAGACAACTTGCAAAATATGAAAAAAACCTTGCATTGTATCTTAGGCCTGTGAAGTAGCTGTAGCATGTCAAGTCAAGTCTGTAGTCTTGATTGATGTTTTTAGTTACATTGCAGTCACATTTAGGTAAACTATTGTTTCTAGCTTGTTGTATTGTAACATATGATAGATTCTAGCCTTTTTTTTTTATTCCTAACCATGGCAATTAAATTCAGTTCTTGAAAACCAGGAACCAAAATAATTCATGCTTCTTTGTCATTGTCATGACACAGCATTGATCTGATTTCTTTAATGAAGATTTTCAAGTAAAAACACAACATGGACCCAAATACACAAGGGGAAAATTTCTGACCTCCGCCATGGTCTTCCTGACAAGTGTGTTTGCTCCATGTCTTCAGTGTAGAGTGCAGAATGTAAAAAATGGTATGATCCTCTCAGAGTGTTTGTAATTAAATATTATTTGGCCACAAAGCCATACTCTGATAATTTGTCTACATATGTACTAGGAGAGGTCTGTTTGTATATTAGAAATCTCTGTGGACCGAAGCTGGTTTATTTTATATGTCCTTTCTAATGGAAGTATTTTCTGCAGTATAGGTTTTGACCAACCATCACTGTATTCAGCCTTTTGAGTTATTTTAATCTCCAAAAGTGAAGGTTGTATATTTTTTCAAATGTACATCTTAAGGCTTTTAAGAGGTACATATTTTAATCACTGCATTATTATAACAGAGTGATGGTAAAAGAATGTAAGGATGCTTTTAAATCTCCAAGTCAAGAGTAAGGTATATTAATCAAGTACTTCAGAGAAATAGTATCAGATTTTGAAGTATTATGCCATAAATTCGAAAAATATAATTTTTAATCCCCCTGTCTTTTTATTCTGATTAAAATATTTCTTAAAAGTGGAACAGGAAAAAAAGGTGTTTATGACTGAAAAGGTTTCTTTAATTGCAGAGAAATATTTTGTTTTTACCTCTGCAGGCAGAGGGCTTAATAAAATCTTGGCATTTGAGCTGAGATATCAAAAGCTCGGGAAAAGAGCTAGTTTTTTATATCAGCTCTGAAAATGCTTTTTTCTAAATTAAATTCTCATGGATCAATAAGTATGGCATCATTAATAGTTAGGGCCTGGTGTTGAGAAAGGTGAAGTGATAGTGTTCATATTAGTTCTGTGTTGCCAGAACTATTAATTACTTAAATCCTTTTGTTGCTTTTGTGTGACTCTGTCTTGGTTTGGGAAGACAGGTATCTGCCCGGGAAGGCCGGAGCCTTCCTTGGAATGGAGAATGTAAACCTCGCCCCGCCCCACCCCCGCTTTCCAATTATAAATTNCATTTGGACTCCTTGGTAACTTATGGGGAAAAATTTCTTTAGAGAGGAAAAAAAAAACAAACCTAACCCCCAACACTCTGTAAGTTCTGTAAGTGTTGCATTCATCTTTTAGAAAAACTGCTTGAGAGAAATATTTGAGTCCTCAGCAATATATTTTGATGAATGTCAAGTCCTAAGGGTTTCTAAACCACGAGAGAATTTGTCACACAGCACGCAAAGGTTACTAACTGTGTTTATTAATATAGATCTGCTTAACTTGGGGCAAAGATCTTCAGAAAATGTAGGCAATGTTGTGCAGTAGATAGAATCTGTTAGAGAAGGGGGATGTTATGTTTTCCAGTGGTATATTTTTTGCTTCTTTCTGAACACATAGGAAAGTGCCCAACAACATGTAGCTTCCCGTAAAACTGTGGCATTTGAATTCTAACTATTGCACTTTAAATATCTTTTGTTCTTTGATCTTTTGCTGTATCTGAAGTACTATGCTGATGGATCCCTATGCAATACCCTGGTGAGCTGTAGAATCCATAGATGTCAATCTCTCAGATTTCCAGCTCAGGACAGCTACCAGAGACTCTCATTTCTTATTTTACAATCCTGACATTCCCTGGTGTGCAGTGAAATCCATTGTGTAATACTGAAACCACACTGACTCATATTCAAGCTGTTGAGTGTTCCTGTTTCCAGTGATGTCTTTAAAATAAACAAACAAACAAGCATCCTGTCCCAAATAATAACTCCAGTGAAAATGGTAGTATTGAAAGTGTCTCTCCCAGGGATCCAGATTCATCCTTCTGTAAAGACTTTCTGCAGGAGCTCAGAGGAAAGCAAATTACAGTTGCCTAGGGCCATGTCTGGTTGGGCTGTATCTCCAAGGATTGTCCACAATTTTTTCTTTACCACAAGAGCATGTTGCTTGTTCATTGTCCATTAGGACTACCGTTTTTTGCAAAGGGCCTTTTTCGCTGGTCGGCTCCCTGGGTGCAGTGGAAGGATGTTGAGGACTTCGAACATTAATACCTGGTAGAAGATGCATGAAACTGTAGAACTTACCTAAGAATTATCACAAAGATATATACAAAGTCTTCAAGGTATCTGATCTCAGATCTAGCAGATCATATGAATTACGAGCAAAAAATATTGCTAATATTGCCTGAAAACTGCAGAAACACACCTGATCTGGACTGGATACCTATTATCACTTTAATGTTTTGTGAAAAAGTTTTAGATTAAAACTTTTTAATTATTTTATTGAATAGATATTCAGGGTCACCAGAGAGATGGGGCAAAATTGTTAATGCTAAACTGAGTAATTCCCCTTTTATACTGCTGATACTTTGAATCGTTTACAATGTAGTGCCACAGTGAGTGGGGTTCTCCAGTTACTCCAATGTAATGTTTACCATAAAACCCTAAGTGACCCATTAAAATTCTTTTTCATGTGATACCTATTAGGTGTCATATATACTGGGTAATTCACTGCCTAACATTGCTTTTAAAAGATATGAAAAAAAAAATCTCTCTTCAGCTGTCAACATTCAAGAACATGTTCAGTTTTCTGAGGTCTAGGACAGAGCTGCTCCAGCAGGCAGCATGGAAAATAAATATATTCTTTCTCAGCATAAGTTGCCCAGAGCATTCTTCCAGTTCAGAAACAGAGGCAGAAAAAAGCTCCATGTCGAAAGATTCATTGTGGAGGTAGTTCCAACAGGAGAAGCCATTCTCACAGCACCACTCCAGGACTGCTGAACAAATTCTTATTTTATTATTTAGAATTAAATGCACACGATTTAAGTAAATTATTGCCATCTAAAAGTGCTGTCTTCATCTTCTCAGTATATGAGAGCTTTTCTTATAGCTGTTCTAGGCAGAATATAACTCAGTTTAAACTTCCTTGTGGAAAACCTGTCATTAGAAGATGTGCTGGAGGAGTCTTCTCTTAGCAACTTCAGAAAGGTTGCATGAACTCATCTCTGATGGCAAACCTCCCATTTTCTGCTAACTCCTCAAAAGCATCTACCGTATCTTGACTGCCAGGTTTCTAAGCGGAGGGCTGGATGTCACTAGTAATATAAATAAGAAACCAACTGAAGAAACTATGACTCAGTAACACAAAAGTCTTCTATTTTGTCCCAGGTACATGCACTTTGGGATCTAAAAAGAATTGTGAAATTAACTCTCCCCATAGGTTGTTCAGTGTAAAATCAGAATATGAATGCATACACCCTCAAAAATATGCCTAGAAAAACATCTGTGGGAGTCCTACAAACATGAAGTTAGACATGCTGTCAACCTGACTCTTCTAGAGCAACATGTGATTGCATGCTCACCAGGATCCTTTGACTGATGCTTTCCTTTGTGCGTGCACATTCCCATTCACTTGTGCATGTTGTCTGCTCATTTTCTACACAATTTGTTTTGAAAATATTTAAGTGTGTGTGTCTATGTTAATAGTTAGAAAGATGCATTTTCTAGTTAGTAAGATTTGTAAGAACTGCATCTCACTGTGGCTGACAGCAATAAGTAGAAGTGATGTTGTTTAGTAGCACTCTCATCCAAAGAGGGCTGTGTGGTGACAGCCTGTTGGACTAAATGTGTTTTTTGGAAGTGTCACACTGTTTTACAGAGCTGCTTAGATTTCACAATGTGCTGAGTTCATTTTCTGGGTTACTGTCTGGCTTAAAACCACTAGAATTTTTCATACCCTATTTGTGTAGTCAACTGAATCATAATTTCAGGATTTTATCAGTCTTCAACCGCAGAAGATACCAACTTTGCTTTTTTCCTTCCACCTCGCTTCTCTCAGCCTGGAGCTCTGCCATTTAAGTTGTTTCTGTATCTGCTAGAGGGGATGAATTTTAAGGCAGTTACTTAGGCTACAGAAAAACAGTGGGATGTATAGTCAAAAACTGATAGTCATTAGGAAAATATTGTAGGGACTTGTGGCAGTTCTAAACATTGAATTTGATTAATGAGAACAAATGAGCAACATTTACCACAGAAAAATTTTAGCAAATTCTTGCTTCACATAAAGATAAAAGGAGGCTTTTTAAAACTGGAAAACACTCTAATAACTTTCATCAGTAAATATACCTAAACACAAGCTTCTTTGCTTTCGTGTGAGTCCCTGCATTTCCTCATTGCCTGTGCCAATTCTATGATGGTTAGTAGGTGTTTGGATCTTTGCCTTTTCCTTCCCCTACTGCTAGCATGCAATAGGTACAGGGTTTTTTTCATGTTCATTACCCACAGCAAAAACCCCAGTTAAACATTTGTGCACCCTGGAGATGGGAAATGAAAGGTAGAAAGCTCTGTAAATGCAAGTACATTTGAACACATAGAGTTGGCACTCTGCTTTTTCTCATTGACTTTTCTCTAACCATACAGCCACATTTGGATTCTCTAATAGACAGTCATTAACTAGTGTTTACCGAAGAAACTGTTGTGATTCCACCTTTCATAACAGCACCGAGGTCTCCTATGTGTGAACATACCCTGCAGACCTTCACTTCACTTGTTAAGAATGTTTGAAATACTCAAACTCAAGCTATAGTTTATCTCGCCACAAGCCAGCTGGCGCACAGATGAATATTTTCTAGTGCTAGCAACAGGTCTGCATCTACTTAACACACACAGCCCTCTGCAAAGCCTAGCTAGCTGACCATCTTTTTCTCTGTTGAGCAGCAAGTGGTCTGTTGTACTGTCTTAATTTTCCTACACACTGAAAATAAGCTATTTTGATGACTTTTTTTAACTTGAAGTAATATCACTTATATTCCTTGCTTGCTGTATTAGATTATTTTTGTACTGGCTTTTAAAGGAACATGGGTGTCATGCAGATATTGCACTATCCTTCCAGAAGACACTGAGAAGTTTCTTATTTACCTTATTTTGCTTAGTCACCCCACAGCAGTTTTAACAATGTCCTGTGAGTTACAAAATTCCTGTTGTTTATTCTGAAGGATTGTGTGTGCTTCTACTTAACAAGATTTTGGAAGCAAATGAAACTTATGTTCTTGGGCTCCACTTTGATCAGCTAAATAGGTTAGAAAATAAGTACTTATAAGCATAAAACTAGTAACAGGCAGATCAAAAAGAATTAACAGGTAATCTTTATATTGATTTGAACAAAGTAGCTTTGATGGAAGATTTTAGGATTTATGAAAGCAAAGACATTCCTCCAGCTTTGCTCTTGACAACCTTTGTCCATTTGGCTGTTCCTTGTGTGCCTGTGTCATGTGTTTCCTGAGGGTCCATGCTCCCCAAGGTACAGATTGGCTCTGAAATCCAAGTTTCAAGTGAGCTATGGATTCCTTTGTAAGGATATAAAGGATCCTTTATGAAAAACTGGAACTGGTTTAAGCTGTCTGAATAAGCAGATGCTGTAGAGGAGGTAGATGATTAAACAGAGTTGTAGAGGAAGCTATCATGTGGGAACATTTCAGAATTAAATGCAATACAAATTTTTTAAAGCAACCCTTCTGGCAATTTCCCTTCTATCTGTTTTTCTCACACTAATTTAAACAAGTCTAGAAACAAATTAAAAAAAATTTCTCCCAAGCACAGAAGGAAGCAAAAGAGTGGTAGCCATTTCTATGTCTATTTCTCAGTTTTTACAGTTCAGTACAACAGAAATGGGCCCTGATAAAGATGACTAGTTAGGTCTGAGTCAATTTGTCTTCCAATCAAAACTTTCAGCACAGATGTTATGATTGATTTTTGACAGTACATTCAGCTACTGGCAAAGCCAAATAAAGTTTTTTAGAATTTCAATCTGAAGTAAAGTGTAGATTGTAAGGAGGAAGACACCTGCTTGAAGTATTTTCAACAGTATCAGATAATACACTGATGTTTGTTGGTAAATAAAAAGGGTGAGATGGTTCTTTTGGGGTTTGTAGTCACACAGAAGATTCTAAATGAAACTTGGTAAAGTGAAGAATTAATTTCTTAGTAATATTTTCTGCCTTCCAGAAAGTTCTTTAGAAAGATTTATATGTAACGTCACTGGCATTAGGGATGTTTTTGGGTTTTTTGTCGTTTTTTTGGTGTTTGGGTTTGTTTTTTTGGTTGGTTGGTTGGTTTTTTTGTGTGGTTTTTTTTTGTTTGGTTTGGTTTTTTGGTTTGGTTTTTGTTTTTTGAGTTGTTTTTTTTTTTTGTGTGTGTGTGTGTTTTTTTCTTTTTGTATAATAATAAAAAAGGATTTATGGAAAGTCTGATAATATTAATTTATGCAACCAACCAGCCAAGCTTAATTGTTTTAGGTAAACAAAGTAAAAACTATAAATAAGGAACAAAAATGGTAAATTAAATTTGCGATACAATCTTTGTAGATATCCAGGATTTCACAGTTCCCTTTCAAAATGATGGAGTAAATTCACAAAAATTGAGTTTTTCCTGGGAGTGCTTGAGCTGACCAAAAGCCTGAAGTAAGCAGGAGCCCATGGAGCTGGACTAAGGGTCAGCCTGGCAGCTGTATTTTCAGTGTCTTGTTCCTCGGCAGTGAGGGACTGTTTCTCTGTGGAGGACAAGCACCAAACCCTTCAGAAGCAGTGTATTCCAGCAGCACAGTGCTTTCCAAGCTACCACAGAAAGGGCACCTGTGAGAGAACAGCACAAGGACAGACCAATGCTGTTAGGCTTCAGTGAGGGATACCATGGATTAATGATATGAGTTTCCTTCATGATGCTAGGTTTTAATGATGTTTTAACTTTTTTTCTTCCTTTTTTATTTATAGTAGCAGGAAATAAAAGGTTGCTTTTAGCACAACTGCTATAATTTTATTTTTGGAAAGCCTCAGAGCAGAACTGCCTAAACAAATAGACATTTTAAAAAATTTTATCTTGGAGTTCTTTTGCTATTTTGGCAGTGATATTTGGCTACTACAAAATAACCTATTGTAACATATTTAATAAAACACCTTCACCTAGTCATTCGACTTTCCTACGCTACTTATTTATATCAACATTCTGAATTATTACTTAAAAAGGTTAAAATATAATTTAAACAACAGAAATGCTTTAGGACCAGTTCACATAATTTTCATCATTTTTTTCACAAGGCATTCAGTTCCTTCATGGCTACTTCTACGTCTTTCTAATGTGTTCTGGTTTTATGTTACCCATGAATTAGACTAAGACTTATTTTCTTTACCTAAAATGCATTTTGTGTGATAAAAATAGTCCACTGTTTTACTGCAGTTCCATGCTGCACATACCTGATGGCGCCCAAATGTTGGACAGGCTGTAAGAGTGGAAATATGGCCAGTATAACATGGTAAGACCAAAGCTTTTCTTCCTGAAAAACTGAGTTTGTAACTTGTAGTTCTTATTTCTGGTTGAACTGCTCCCACTTGACAGAAGAGAGAGATCTTGGGTGGAAGAGCCAAACAGAAAAGACAGGTTTTCTCATTTGTATCCATTAGAGGACCCAAACATAAATAACCTTGCTACTTATACTTTGATTCAATAAACTAACAAAAAAGAAATAAAAAATGTGGGGTGTTCAGAGGAAAGGGGAAAATAGGTTCTCAAAGACTGTTTTCTTTGTAATGACATTTAATGGTAGTATTATCAACAGCAACATATTGAAACATACTGTTTAGAATTAAATTCCTGTAGATTTACAGTGATAAGATAAAGGGGTTTTTACCATTTACCTGGGGGTTTTTAACCCTTTGTGTTATAGAGGGTGCAGACTCTTCTTTCAGTGATTGCGTCTTGGTACTTTCCAGAGGCAGCCTGAAAGGACCAACCTGTCCCTGTAACCAAGGAAAACCTCCCAAAACTTGCATTATAATCTAAAATTAAATGCATCAGGCTTTTTTTTTAATGAGGCCACTGAGAGGATGGAGGTGGTAGTTAGGCTATGTGACACTGTCAGAATGTTGCCAAGCTTTAGAGTGGAATAATTTTGATTGGCAGCATCCTCATAAATCATGGCTAATGTTAATGATAACTCCCTGTAGTGACTCATGAAGAGGTGATGGCCTTAATGAAAGCTGCCTTAGAGGCTAACAGATGGTGGCTACATTTCAGTATTTGAAATATACAATTGTTCAGTTCCTCTACGTAAGCTTTTTTTTCCTACTAAATAATAATATGGGGAAACTTGGTATTTGGTCCTATTTACTGTGCTTGTTTTTTTGAATTATTGAGTATATATCAGACAAAAGCAAAAGGAGGACATTTCAGCGTGCATTTTAAATTCAGATCCACACACACAGGTTAAGCTTAGTTTTCTGATCTATGTTTAATACTATAGATGTCATTGTGAATTTACTGAATAACACAAGAATGTTTACTGTTGCATAACAGAAATATTGGCAAGATGTGGGAAAAAGCCATAATAGTCTGCTGCTTTATCTCTCTGCTAATGCTCGATATAGCTCAATATTCAGTGTTTACCAGTGTTGCTAATCTCCTGATTATGTTTATGAGTGCCTTTGGCTTCTGCTGCCCTTTTTGTGAGCTCAAGGAATAGGAGAAAAAGAAAAATCAGTTCCCAGCAAAGGCATTGGCATAGAACCTCAGAAAACTTCAAATTTTGGCTCCTTGAGCCTTTTATTCATAAGTATGGATATTTAGGAACTCTATAAACAAAAGTCCTGAAAAAGTAAGATACTTGTAGTTCAGTTAGAAAGCTGAAATTGGTCAAGTGCTTAAATGTGATACTCCAGTAAATACTTCAGTGAACTGGAAACCAATATCTATTCTCTGAAAGAAAAAAAAAGATAAATAATGCATCCTTATTTCACTAGGGTATTTTAGAATTAATACATTAATAGTTGTTAAATACACGTTTTATGACAACAAGGATAAAACTTTAAGTAACTTTTTTTTTCATATTTTGTTTTTCTCTTGCCTGACAGTTTATTCTTACGTGCTTCCATTTTACTTGCTTAATCATTTATTCTTTCTTTAGCAAGGTACAGCCTTAAAATGTGTAGGAATTTTTTACCCTATTTATTATATGCATATATGTGAATATTCTGGAAAGAGAATTAAACAAAGGTGCCATAATGCAAGATCTAGATAGGAAATGCATTTTATCATTCTTTCCAGTGATGGAGTATCTTTGATGTACATAGAAGCAATGCATATTGGCCCTTTTCCTTCCCATTATTTGCTCATGTCTACATCACCAATTGCTGTGACATCACACCACATCATGTCTTTCAGAATTATTTTTGTCTCTGAAAGAGGGGGTCTCAGAATATATTCCCTAGAATTATTATTTTACCTTTAGATATGTTGCAAGTTGCATGACATTTTATTGTTTTATGACCAGACTTCCTTGTGAATTTCCCACTCGATTTATATATTAGCTATTCCATCCAGTTTAGTATGCACAAGAATGCCAATTTTGAGACATTTATGTAGACCTTAAAGAGAAATTCTCAACCTGACTATGGCAATAGTTTACAGTATGTTGAAATAAGGCCAGCCTGAAGTCACATCTCCTTAACACACCGGCACCTTTTTTACTTGCCTTTCAGTGCTCCCTTGCTACTTGTATTTGTGTAACCAATCTTACAGTTGGTTTCCAAATATGCCAGTTAGAAGGCCAAGCATATGTGGATTTACATGGAGATTTTCTGAGACTTTGTTTCAGAACTTTAATGCTTAATGTGAAGGGACCTGTTGATTTAGAAATGCTGCATGGAGTGATCAAACCTCTGAATATTACCATCTTTTGTTGGGCATTGGTATATCAAAAGTGTGTTATTTATGCAATAAGGGAAAACATTAAAAGTACTGTAAGATACCACTATATTTGATACCCCTTGATTTTGAGCAGTTATAGTATCTAGGATTTCTTCACAGGTAGTTTTCTTTTTGCACAAGGACAAGATAGATCATAGAATCTTCAGCTAATTCTCAGGAAAATCAGCAGGTTTTCCAATGATGTGAGAAAACTTCATTGCTGCTTTATCTGTTGCCATATGATTCCTTCTTGAGCTACCTCTTGTTTTTCTTTCCATCACAGTAGGCTTTTGGGAGAGTCAAATTATTTGTAGCTTGTGGAATTAATTTATATTGCTTATTTTGAGGGATTTTCGTACTAGAAGGAATCAGACATCCCAAAGAGCTGTGGGGCTGAGGATAAGGGATCACTTTCATTTATTTTCCTCCATACTAAGTTTTTTGTTTGATTGTCAGGTCCCATGAGCACACTGGTATCTGAAGTAAAAATTCTGACCTTTCCCTATATGTAATCAGATGTGGGAAGATGGAGTGAGGGACAGGATGTCAAATATCAGAGGTCATTGGGATGGAGAGGGTTGCCACTTCTCTAGAAACGTAGTATGTTAAAAATCTTCTGTGGAATATTTGCAGGCTGAACTGGTGAGACAGAAAACTAGATTCATGATTTAAAAAGAGGAAAACAAAGAGCATCCATCATCCAGACAGATAGCAGCCTTAATTGTATTCCCTTTTAATTTGGGCTGTTCAATAATGCATTGTGTTAGTCATCTAAGTTGCACCTCTCTGTTTTGCAGTGAGTTGGAGATAGGAAAGTAAGTTTATTACAGCTAATCAAGCAATTACAAGAAGTTCCAAGGCAGGCAGCTGATGGAGCTTTGAAATAATAGATAGTAACTTTCAAGCAAAAATTCCAGACAAAAAAAAGCCAAATGCAAAGGAAAGCCATTGGCTAAAATTAGGCTGGCTGAGTGTAATTTCAGCTGAAGGTGATTTCAGGGAGTCACATGAAACAGCTTCTGAAGCTCTGTCCACTGTGATATCTAAAGATGATCCTTCTTGCCTTATAAAAGCTGGTAAGATAAATGTGCTGTATTATATATAAAAATAGGGGGGAAAAAAAGGCCCTCCTCAAAAATGGTTTTGTTTCACTTGAATTTACTAAATATTTATGCTACTTTATACCTATACCACAGTGGTACCTATTGCAGTATGACTACATCGTCCTACTGTACCTGTAGGTTAGTGGGAATCAAGATCTTATCCATTTACCATATGCCAGAGACTTAAATTGTTAATTATTGTGTTTATACTTTTTCCCTTCATTTAATAATGGCATGATAGTAATGAAATGATAATTATAATATTGTTTCTCAAGTTCTGAGAGATAAAAAATATATGGTTTCTTTCATGGTGGGATCTGCCTTCAAATATTTTTTTAAATAATGTGGGAAGGTAGATACCGTTCCATTAAAACTTCAATATTGAATTACTGAATATACTGCAAATTTTAGTCATCTCCCTTGCTGTGCTCTCTTAATATTCACATTCTTTCTTTCTTTCTTACACTCCAGACATGGTTTCTGGACCTACTTATCATTCCAAGGCAATATTCTTCAAGGTGGTGTTATTGTTGACAGGTTAAAACATGAAACCTAAATCTATATGCAGATAGTGATACTGCCATTGAGTTATCTGGTTTGGGGCAGGTCTTGAAATGGGTCATAATTTTCATAAAGTGAATCATCTTCTCTGGTCTGCTAGAAATTGGAAGTAGTTCCTCAGTTTTGCCCCCCACAGGGCTGTCCACCAGAATTTTTTCAATTTATTTTCCTCATTCTTATCAAGGTTTCACAGTACTTTTGCAGTTAAGCCATATTCATTTTTTCATTGATAATTCTGTTCTAATAATAGTTTATCCTCGAAAAATTGCATCTTTTCTTGAGGAGAGAATGAATTTCATGGAAGTCTATAAGTAGGTCCATTTAAAAATTAAATCCAATTAGGTGAGAGGTTAAGAAATTTGTTATGCTTCTGATTCTTCTGTCCTAGAAGTATTCAAAGAACTCAATGCTTTTTAGTTTTTAAATGCATATACTGTATTTTCAATGGTAACTCTACTACTACTAGAGGAAGAAACATCATACTTCATAAAGAGAAGTTTCTTTTCCTGCATGTTTGTTCCTGAAATACTGCCTAGTAATGTCAGACCTAACCAAAATTAATGTCTATAGTTTTGTAGTTTTATCAGATTTTTCTTGTTTGTGGATTTCTTTCCAGCTCTTTTCCTAAGCAGTTTTGATCATATTTTGTTTATGGTTTTAGGTTTTATATTTCTTGCATTCACATATATCTTCTCTTCTATTTTTTTTCTTTTTAAGAGTTTGTTGAATCCTTATTCTGTCTTGGTTTTGTGCTCTGCTTGTACCTTTTGCTGTGTTGTTATAATTGCTCTTCAGAGTTAGATAAAAGCTGCTTCCCTGAAAACAGAATTGTTTTAATCCTTTGAGATGGTTACCACCTACTATTTTTCAGCAGATGCACTTTAGTACAAACTTCGGTGAGACTTAGAGTTTATGGCTATACTATTATATCCATTTTTATTCTAGGTGATTTTAGGCATTAACCAAATATTCCTTTTGACAAATAGTCTGAGATACTTTAGGGAGATAATAAAATGCAAACTATTATAAGAGGCGAATTAAAAGTTGCTCAGAATGTATATTATTTTAAAACTGAAGCCAAATCTTCTCTAGATTACATGCTAAAATCATATGGAGAGATTAGGCTACAGTTCAGTATTATTACATATAATGAAGGACAAAATTCTCAGCAATAATATTGTGCAAAGGAATCAGATAAATTCATATATAGATAGCTTGTATGTTTGAAGTGCAGAGCTGTCCCAGAAGTTCCCTCTTTTTTTCCCCCATGTTGTGTAGTGATATAATGGGTTGATGGGATGTGAAAGGAATCCCAGCATAAAGTACTTTCTACCTCCTCACATAAAATTCACTGTAAAAGATTAAGCCAGCATTTGTTTCAGTTACGTGGCAATTGAAAAAAATACAATTATTATTTAAAACAAGTCAAACATACATACACATACATATATGTAGTACAAGTGGAATTTAACAGAAAATATTGGTTTAGTTTTATCAGTTTGATTCAGACTGCTCAGACAGACAGTGGAAATCCTAGCATAGGATGTAATTTTTGTTTTCTTAGCAATTTGATTTTTTTTTTTAATCAGTAGCGTTTACTAGTCCATTTTCTCTCTTAAAATGCTGTGGAAAATAAAACATCAACAATAAAGGAAGGAACAGCAAAAGCTAATTTTATCAAATCATCCTGAATAAAAAAAAAAAACAATCAAAAGCAATGAGCCCTCTTAGGCAGAGCATCCATGAAATTAAAGGGAAATCTGAATCATATGTTGCTTATTATGTGTGACTGCCACAGTTTGATGTCTGCCTGATGGTTAAAATCAATAATCCACTTTTCAGCTCTGGCTTATGCATCTCATCCTTCTCTCCTCCTGGCTCATTTATCTTACTTATAGAGAATACCTTTAATTATGGAAAATATCCAAGTATTAATTTTTCAGCTCTCCTTCTGGTCCTAGAAAGGAAGTAATTTCTGTACTTATATGAGGATAAAACCTTTAAAAATTATGTATAAATTTGTAACATAAGTCTCTTTAGAGACATAGGCATGTTTCTTTGGGTTTCCAAACATAATTGTTCTATGAAAGATGATAAAGTGTCTGTCCAAATGCATTTTAGCAAATTATTTTACTCTTTGGTGTGAGATGCCTTAAATATATATACACAAATCTTACCTGTGACATAATTAAACTATATTAATAGCCTTGGCAAGCAACTGTGTTTTGTTGTTATTAGAAACATAATCTGTCACTTGAATTTATGCATTTATTTTTTCTTGCTTGTGCATGTTATTTGCTTTCTTATTTGCTCAGTAATTAAAAAACCAACCAGAATAGGTTGGTACTTTGTTATTCCTCTGCCATTCTGGGTGCATTTCCCCTGGACTCAGTCTCATATTGAGTCATAAGGTATTCTAAATTCCCCCATAAACACAATTAATGAGAAACTTTGGAAGTACAGAAATGGCTTTATTTCCTTGGGAGAAAGCAGTTTGGTAAGCCCATTTGTACCACATTAATTAGAACTAGGTTAAATGGGCTACAAAAAATGGATGTATCAGTAGAGTAACAAGGACCTGCTTTGGCCGGATGTCGTCATAGTGAGACATAGGATGTACTTCATTCACTAGTTTTACATTTTCAAAAGTTTTTAGTTATTTGTCTGCAACTTAAAAGCAAATGAACAGGGTCTGTGTTTTTTGTCTTTTTTTTCCCTGACAAATTTCTAAATATCTTCCTGATGGTCTTTTGCTGACAAATAGGAAAAAACAAACAAACAAANCCTGATGGTCTTTTGCTGACAAATAGGAAAAAACAAACAAACAAACAAAAAAACACCTCCCACTATGTTTAGGGTTTCTTTTTCCTGTTAGGGAAACAGATTTTTTACTTCAAGGATTGGCAAAGCACAAGTAGAAGTTGGTGAAGTTATATCATTTTGATTCATTTTGTTCTATCATTGCTGCTCTTTGAAGAAGTCATCACTAAGAGAAAGCAAGATAGAAAAATATGTACCCTGTGTTTCAGAGGGGTCTGTGTTTTGCAGGTGTGACCTGCAGTATTGTCCCTGTGAGTGTCCTGATTTAACCCCAGCTGGCAACCACACAGCTGCTCACTCACCTCCCCCCACCCTGGTGGAAAGGGGAGAAAAAGCAAAAGTAAAACTTTTGTGGAGATAAGATCAGTTATATAATTGAAACAATGTAAAATATGACTATTATAGTAAATAATGGTAATAAAAAGAAAAAAAAGAAGTAATGCACAATATAATTGCTCGTCCCCCCACTGACCAATGCCAGACCCCACCTGGGTAACTTGCCCAGTTTATATTCTGGACAGGATTTTCTGTGGTGTGGGATATCCCTCTAGCCAGTTTGAGTCACCTGTCATGGCTATGCTCCCTCCCAGCTTTTTTGTGTACCTCCTCACTGGTAGAGCATGAGACAAAGAAAAGTCCTTGATTTAGGACAAACATGACTCAGGAACAACCTAAGTTGTTCCTAAGTCCTTAGTCTTCAGTGTCTTACCAACATTATTCCCATATTGAATCCAAAACACAGCATTGTACCAGCTGCTGAGAAGAAATTAGCTCTATCTCAGCTGAAACCAGGACAGTGGGGAAAGCTTCCCCAGAGGCTGGCAGGGCTTCCTCTGGCTCATCAATAACTCAGCCTTTATCAAAGCAAAAGTTTCCACAATCTTGCAGCCTGGTAACAAATGCTGAAAAAGTTATGAGGAACAGCTTGACAGGATCCTTCTAAGATAAATGTGTATATTAGAGATTACACACTTCAGTTATAACTTGGATGGGTATTTTCATTTTCAGCATGCTTTGGTTATTTTCTTAATATCCATCTGTTTCTGTGATTGGTAATTTATACTTTATTTACTAGCACAAATTTAGCTCTGAGGCTCAAAAATAGGATGTTTGCATTATGTTTTCTGGACTGCTTATGTCTTCCCCAAACCCTGCAAGTTAGTGTTTGGCCAGATCCCAAGTATGTGTAAGACTCTATTTGAGGCTTTACCTCAGTGGTGGCTCCAGGAGATCAGCTGGAAAGACACCAGTGCTCTGCTTTCTGCATCTGTTAGGGCCAGCACACATGAGCTGCCACAAAATCAGAAACAGACTTTTTGAGACTTTTCATTTAAGCAGCTGCTCCAGGGAGCTTCAGGAGGCATGCTAGTGTTTCAGAGTAAAGTTTGGGGGCTCCTTAGTAAATTAGAGGAAGTCAGCTAAATGAATTACGGAAAAAGCCACTTTATTTTAACATCATTGTTGTTGAAAATGTATCTGGATCTTTACAGATCCCTACAGACCCTTTCAGCCTGGAAGTCAAAACAGAGCCGAAAAGGTGCAAGGTTTAGTGGTTTCAAGATTGCATCCTATCCTCTGGAACACCTTCTTTTCCATTCTTCTTTAATTACATTAAATATTAAACTGCTTTAATGAAACAAAATTAAGTGGAGAAAAAAAAGAGAATTATTTGGTAATTTTCATAAGATTGTTTATCATGACAGAGCTAGAAACAAACATTTTACTTAATATTTTTAAATGGAGTATTGGATGACAGTATATAGATATCTTAAGGATGTTTGGTTGTAAGATTTGGAAAATATTGTCTTTGATTATGGACAGCATTTCATTAAATTGTCTGTGACATAAGCACACATTCAAAGATATTGTTGAAAAGACTGTGTTCAAACACAAACCAAACATTTTTTATGTGCTTTAACATTGTTTCAGTAGTAGGCTTCTGAAACAATGGGGGTTTTTTATTTCTTTTTCATTACTATGAAAGAATTTTTCCTTTCTTTTTAGGTTTAGGTGAAGTCTTTTGTCTTTTCAAATTCCAAAGGAGTGTTTGTTCTTACATTGTATTTAAAATATTTACCAATTCACTGCTGAGGAACCTCAGTTACGCTTTTTGTCAAGAGTTTGTTACTCATGGAGGAATTGCTCTGTAGCATATTGTACATCTGTAGACCAGAATGATCAAGAAAAGTGCCACTGCTGCTTATAGACAATTTTTCAAGTATTTTGGATTGCACAGTGTTGTACTCTATAAGAATTTATTATAACTACATGATTTTATTCCTTGATTAACCTATTTTCAAAGGCAGAAAGCACCTAGCCTCTCGTACACATGGACAGTATGTGCTAACATCGTTAACATTTTTATGTGTAGTTTATACATTTATGGAAAATACGATTCAGTGAAATAGACTGATTAAAACTTTTTTGTGTGTATTATATGGTGTGTGGTATGTTGCCAGGCTTATTTTTAATGTTTTTTAGCTCACATCAATAAGCTTCTAAGTATAGCAAGTATTTAAAAAGGAAAGTTATAGTAACCCTTTCAATCATGCAGTGAGCTGTGATGATGATGATGCAGTATCCCGCACAATTACCTTCTCTCTTTCATAGTTTTCATGTGAAATTCGTATTTCCCAATTGCTGCATTTCTTGGAATGCTTACAATATAGCCTCTGTGTCTAAAAACCCCAAAAACTTCTTGTAGCAATAAATTTCTACTGACATCATTCATCTGTGTGTGCTGGAATAAATTGCTTTCTTTTTGTGCAGCTGTTTCAGGGGATTCTTGTGGAAATGCTTGAGGTTGTTTGGCACCTTTCATGAATTCAATAGTTGTCACTTTCCTTCCACTGGCAAAATTTTGCTGCTTAAAGAATACGGGAAAGCTAACATAAAACTCTTTTAAAATAAATCTAGAAAAAGTGAACACCTTCTACATTCTTAGCTCTCTCCCTGCCCCCATCCTGTGCTTTATTTTTCAGTTGTCACGATTGTTTTTCTTCACTGTGTGGCACAAAGCACCTCTGAAGCCAAGCACAATTTATATTGCCTAGACAGATCCTATAAAATGAAGCTGAACATGGCAGATGTTGAAAGAGTTGTATGTTTGCAAATGATTAGCTGTCATAATATGTTTTTCTGATTCTTTTTTTTTTTCTTTTTTTTTTTTTCTTTTTGCTTGGACTAGAAAAGAAAACAAGGTGGCCTGGTCTTTCAGTGTTTGATTTGTTGCCAAGGAAGAGGAAGAGTTTAGTTGCTCTCCCTTAGACTAAAAGAAATAGCTGACATCATAACTTAATTCTAAATAACATGCTGACAGCAAGCACAATGAAAAATATTTCACAACTTTGAGTAAAGATCTTCTTTGATTCCGTAGAGTAAATGAAAGTGACTCTGAAGGTTTAGATAGACAAAGTCAAGATGGCTATCTGAAATTGTCATTATAGAACCTTCTATTGCATAAGCTCAGACAGTAACTTAATAAAAAATGCCCTTTTATTTTTAGTTTTGCTGAGAGCTGTTTCTGAAAGTTTCACAGAAAACAAAAGATGGAAGAATTTTTGTCACAGCAATGTTTTCCATCTCAAAGTCTAAACATGGGGGAGATGACATTAGTCTGAATTTTATTTTAGTTTGAGACATTTAAAGGTTCATTGAAAATATTTTTCAGAAAAAGGATTTGATTGAAATTGTTCAGTGATCTATTTTGCAATTCAGCTGGGTGTTTTCTTTTGAAATGCCATGAGCAATTAATACTCAGGAACCTGTACTTCACAGTGTCTGATAGTCTCTTGATGGTGGAAAGTCTGTTCAGAGAAATGTTACAATCTGGGAAGTAAAACCAAAACTCCACACTTGCATCATCCTTGGAAACGGATGACTTTCCTAAGAGAATAGGAAGACTGGAGGGTGCTGGCTTTCTGTAAAATCTATGCATCCTCCTGAGTCTCCTTGAAAGTAAGATGTTTTTCCTGTCAGTAACTTTTTCTGTGCTCTCCTGGAAGTCAATATCTCCTTGATACAGGTGGATGCAATTTGCATCTGACTTTGCCAACTGTTATGGGGGAGAGAAACTGGAAAATCAATTTTATTAATACTAGCTGCCTCATATTCAGTACAACCAGGAATATTGTTCTATTGTCTATGGAATGGCTTCAATGAAAAATTTGATGAGCAATTTAACATTGCAAAAAAAGAAATGCAAAAATACCAATACTGTGTCTTTCCTCTTTGGGTAGTTTTCCCAGGGAGAACTTACAGTACTATAAGCAAGGTATTAAGCAACTGTATTTTAAATAGCTAGAGAAAAAATTTAGAAAAATAATTTTGAAAAAGATTTTATTTTGTGTGGTTCCCTGGGGTGACACATTTTTTCTTCAGAAACAGTAATGAACTCAGTCATCCCAGATGGTGCTAGGTCCAGCTGGCCCTGTGCAGTCTGTGCTTTGTGGATGCATAACTGGTGTCAGTTCAGCGCTGGCTGCTTTCTAGAGGTTGCTTACATTCACATATATTGAGATTCTTGTTAGGGGAAGATGAATGATGTGAATACACAGTGTCTCTTAAAACATAGATATCAAAGTTAATCAAAATATAACCAACTTGAAAGAAAATACTTTTCAGCAGACAGAACAATGCCTAAATTGTATTTAGACAATGAAGAATAGGTATGGGTGGAAGAGCAACTGAGGTTAAGGAAAAACAAGCCAGGGAATGCAGAGTGTACATACACACACACAAAAAAGAATATATAAGTAATTTCAGTGTTACATCTTGCAGATAAGACCCATGTGCATTATTTTTATTGTGTGCTTAGAGCACACTGCACAAAGATGGATTTGAACAAGTTAGTAGTAATATAGCCATTGCAGAACTGACACCTTTCTGGTCTTTGTGGCCAAAATGCCTGCATGAAAACCCAAATGTCCTTGCCTGGCTGTGAACCTCACTGCACAGGGTTTTTATCACCCCATTTTCTTTCAATTCTAAGCTTATTAGTTAAAATAATCTGCATAATTTCTACTTTGTACCACCATCAATGTGAAAGAATAGATATTTTAGAAATAAATCTGTATCATATAGCTTATTAAATATTTTGAGAATCTCCTCTTTTATTTGCCGTACTTAATAGCTTTAGAAATTACATAATAAAATTAATTGTTCCTATATGGAGTGCTATGTGAAGTGAGAGGTAGGAGACATTTAATGAAGCTTTGCAAAGTCAAACATTTGAGCTGTGAGAACAGTGTGCTGCAGCAAGGCGTTTGTGCTTGTTTGATCCTTATGTCTATCACAAGGCAATTCCAAGCCTGTAGAAACCCTAAGCTGCTCAGTTGCTGTCTCCTTAGAGCTTCTAACAAAGCCTATGCAGACAAGACCCATTTGCCTCCAGCTGGTCGTGAATCTGGGGGACAGGTTGGACAGGCCAGGCAGCATGGATGTGTTAGGACTTGCTGTCCCATTTCCATTTAGCTCAGGATGTTTAGTAGGCCTGCTGCAAAGAGCTGTCAATCTTCCTGTGACTGTAGCTAGCTTAGGGAACTAGAGCTTTTGCTTCTTAGGTATCTGGGTTTTTCTATGGTTTGAGACTCCGCAGATAATTATTTGCCAGCAAAACTTCCACGTCCAGTATTCTGTTTGGTATTTTTGTTTTGTTTTGCTTTGCTTTGTTTTCTGGTGTCTTTTGTTTGTTTGTTTTGTTTTGTTTTGTTTTGTTGTTTTCTGGTAAATGTCTCAGGTCAGGTAATGGCTTTTCTTAATGTTCCTGTTTATACTTTGAAAGTCTGAAAGATGAAAGACTTTTAGGAAGAAGTTATTTTTGCTTTCTCGCTATTTAGTTGATATTCTTGTGGAAAGCAACATTTTCAAAACATAGGGTTAGCCAAGCAGCTCCATACCAGATTTCCTCCTCTTTAATTGTGCTATCTTCTCAACATAAAACATAGAAATGTAATATTGATTCATTTTAGGTTTTACAGAGTATGGGTATGTTTTTCAGATCAAACGTAACTTCAGTTTTCCACTGCACAAAGGCAGTTTTATTTATTTGTTTGTGTCATTACAGGTACTTTTTAAAGACATTTCATGTCAGCCTTCAATCTAATAGTCCCTGCCCCAGTTTATATGACTCCCTCACCAATTTAGTGCAGCCTTGCTGCCAGTTGTAATAGTTCAAAACGTCTGTTTGTGTTAGTTACTCCTGCACTATCTTTTGGAAAAAGATGAATTTTGTGACCCAAACCAGCTTATTTGAAACAATCTACTGTTTAATTCAATAGTAGGAACAATGTATATCAAGACAAGGCTATTTTAATGCAAACAAGTATCCATACTTGTCAGTCTTAATCCAAATACTCCATTTCTGTTAAGTGGGCTTCAGTCAGCTTCTCCCTCTCTCTCTCATTTTGGGACATTTTTTCTGCACCCTTCTCAGGATCTCTGGTTTCTTCATGTTTTTTCCCCCATTAATTTCCTACCTGGCTTCTCTCTGTCTTGCACAATTGCAGTATTGATCTCAACATGGCCTGAGCAAATAGCACCTGCACAATTTACTGAAGGTGAGAGAATGGGGCTTTAAAAAGTATTTATCAGCTTTCCTGACTGCCAGCACTTATCTCTTGTTGGAATTATTACCTTTCAGTTGCATAGCAAACATCACCATAATGATCAAAGAAATGAATGTATCGTATAACATTATTAAACTATTATAGGAAAGTTCCAGGTATTTCAGAGTTGTCTTACAGAATATATTAAGATAGCACAATAGGGCAGAATTTCATTAAACTATTGCAAGCTTAGTTATGGTGATGGGTGATGAGAATGAAAATGAAAAGGCAAAAAGAAACGCCAAGATCTCTCAGGCCTGATCATCCTGAAGGACGTTCTTAGAGTGAACTAGTTTCTGTAACTGGTAAAAGAAGTTGAATTCATTTAACAGTGTGGCCACAAACACAGGACTTCCCAATCTAAATTAACAGGATCATAATTATACAGAGCAAATTTCAGCAGAAATCTGAAGAAAACCTGGGAGCTGTGGTAAGTCATCTCATCTGCTCTACCACCATGTTTCATATCTGGCTTAGCAATATTGAATTGTTTGCAGGTAAAAGTTAAACTCCAACAGGGACCAAAAAAAAGGCATGCTAACTTCTTAGTTAATTAGCATGAAACAGCTTTTAAGGAAGATAAAGTAATTTGTTTCCATATTTTTCAGACAGTTAAGATAGCAGCAAATGGGTGATTCTAATAATCCCTTGATCTTTGGATTTGGGTGAAAACGACAAACTGCTTTATCTTCCTGACACATTATTTTGAAATAATATGCCCAAGCTCTAACTCAGTTTTATAAAATTGGGTCAATGGGCATGAGCATGCTGTAACATTAATGGTGTGATTTTGTGACAATATAAGACTGCAATAATAGGGTGAGTAATTTTAGATTGGAAAAGCCTAAGTGAAATTTTAGATGCTACTATATAATTCTAAAATTCACCTGTCCATAATAAACAGTTTGGGATAACTGTAGCATCTTTTTTTTTACATCTTTATTCTTAAGTATGAAGTATTCTTGGTACTTCCTCTTAGTCTTAACTGCCAGTAAATATTTTATCTCAGATACAAATTTACCTGCATTTCTGTTAACTCTCACTGCAAAATAACAAAACAGTACAGAAGCAAGTGGCTGATTGATAAGTTTACAGTTTCGAAAAATAAAATGGCAAATCCTTGGTGGGAAAACCACCTTGCAAGGCTTTGTTCAGGTTGACTTTGTTCACATTGTCATGACATTGCTACATATTGCTATATGTAGCAAGTTGTAACCTCAGCATCTTCTATAGTCATAGCACTTGGTACTCTTAAATAACAAAGCAAGGACAATCCTCTGAAACATCAATTTCAATCCCCCAAAGAGAAAGCTACTGATATAAAAGGTCAGTAAAACATGCCCTTTGCTCCACAACAGTGTGGGAGAGGGAAAGGTGGGAAAACAAGAAACTAATGTTGGATGTTATAGTAAAATGTATGTCTTATGAACTGGAGGCACCACTCAAGGACAGCTGATATGCTTAAAAAGCACCATCTCTATAAATCTGCCAGTGTCAACAAGGGGCTGACTTTGCTGTGCCACAGATAAGTGGGAGAAATAATAAACCTCTATTTTACTCTATCTCACTGTCATTCCCTGCTTTTCTCTTTCACTGTCCTTTTTTCAACACCAAAAATTCCATCAAGAGAGGCAGATAATTTTTTTAGTGTCACTTGTGTTGATTTTTTCCCCATTTAAGTCACACAAGAATATCCTCCATTATATTTCTCTCATAACAATTGGTATGTGGCATTTTCAGGAGAAGTGATTCTTGCATAAATCCGCCTTGAGCAACTAGTCAAAACTGTACAGTTATTCACTTTCAGCTCCAGCCCTGAGAAGTCTTTGTACTGCATTTCTAAAGGGAAAAAAATCCTGACAGGTGCTCCTTAAAGGCTGAGGATCAAATGCAGGTTTTCTTGCCTCCCTGCCCCAGCCTCTGCCCCCTCCCATACCAGCACTGAGAGAGAATCTGTGGACTGTGGATGCATGCCAAAGAACTGAGAACTGTGCCTGCAGTCCTGGGCCTTCAGGCTGGGAGAAAGGAGAAAATCGCTCCTATCTACATCCTCACTACTGGAGCGACTTGAAAAAAAGATGCAGGAATATTTAGGATCTGATCCAAAATTCGTTCAAGTCAATGGGAATGTTTGTGTCAATCACCAGGGAGCAGCGTGCTTGATGTACAGCTGATGTCACATACCTTGGGGCGTATGTTCTCTGCTGTTTGGATATTCAGTGTGCAATGCTGCACTTCTGTGGGGACAGTTCAGGGATTATCTGTGAGGAGAAGCTTCTGTTCAGAGCATTGCAGGTTATATGCCCCTGTCAGTAAGACAATAGCATGATTTTAATCGTGCTCAAATCTATGGAGCTTTTACAGAAAATGTGTTGGAATTATGCCTCATTGTACTCTACTAAATCGTTTATTAATGAATTTGGAAAGCTGCATGTAGTTCATACATTTCAGACTCCTTTGAAAGAGATTTAACTCAAAAAAATAGATACAAAATTGAAGAACGACAGATCTTATTTAAAACAACAGTATTTTGGTAAAAACAGAGTATGAATTATATCATTAAATAAACCAGAATATTTTATTGAGAAGTTTCTATTTCCTATTTGTTCAAAAATATCATAGTTTAAGATGTTTTATTTCTGTGGATCCTGTCTAAACTGAGACATTTCTCCCACACCCCACAGATAAAAAGCAGGATCAGGAATAAGTTATGTAAACTTAAAGACTAAGATCTGGCTCATAAGTAAAAAACTATATGTGCTTATACACTGATTTTTTTTTTAATTTAAAAAAATAAACTATTATAGCTCTTTTGTGATTTTAAACTTACTCAGTCTCTGAACTCGCTTGTTCTTACAAACATTTAAAAAATACAAAATACTGTATTTTGGAAATACCATTATGTAGAGAATTCTTCTTTGAGATGAACTTACCACCTCCTAGGAAAATCTTTTAAGATTTACAAGGTTAAAGGATCATTTTTGCTGTCCAAAATACACCACCACGAATGTCTTCTGCATGTATATACTGAAATTTGAAATGAAATACCGGATTTGCTTTCTTTTTCTCTTCATATTTTTTCTGTCTCTTTTTCTTGACAAGAAGGGAATGCAGAAATTAAACATGATTTTTTTGATATACACATTATTTTATTGTATTTTTTACTTGTTGCAGTGACCTTTGCATCTTAATTTCAAATATCTCAAATAGCTTCCCAGATATGTTGATTTGTTTTCTTTTAATCATTGCTCAGTACTTAAGTCAAATTGTGGTCATGCTGTGAAACAGAAGTTGTTATCCTGTATGTTTTGCAGATAGTTAAACTAAGGTGCAGAGAAATAAAGAGCCTTTACTGTAGAGGACTTTCATGTATGAGTTTTCTTATACATGAGTTTTCTCATAGAGAAGTGCCTGGTTCATAGGTCAGAGAGCTGCAAGCAGACAGAGAAATGGTGCATGAAACTCTACAGTGGGGGCAGAGGAACAGTTATACAGTGAAACCAGTCCAACTGCACTTCATTGTTTTGGGGGACTTTTTAAAGTGTTAATCATAAAATTTAAGGCATGAAGGATGCTCCAAATACTTCTGACTCCACATCACTTCGACTTCTAAAGTCACTCACATGAGTGACTTTATAAAGGCTTAAGATAATAATTATGCACATGCAAATTGTGCAGTGTTGCCTTGGTGTACTCACTAATGCAAAACTGGACCAAGTCATCTATTTAAAGGTGCTGAACAAGTATAATTCTTTTTAGGTCTATTAGAAATTCTGGTCTTCAATGCTCCTGATCATTACTAGATTTTAATATTTTATCTGAAAGGTGCTTCCTGTAGCAAATTGCATGGAACACACTTTACCTTAGAAGTTTAATGGGCTGAGACGTTCCTGATAAAATTTTGCATGTTAAAAGTGAATATGAGTTCAGGAAAAGTTGATGTAAAATGTTTCCAAGTAACACACATTTTCAGAAATTTTCCATGTAATAAATGGTTGTATTATATTTGTTGTACCATATGCAAAGCAAGTATTTTGAGGTCATAGAGCACATCATTATGTAAGTTAGGAAGTTATTTATAGGGTCATTCTCTTTGTATTTAATTTACTCTGTAATTCTTTAGCTATTTATTATAATATTTTCCTAAAAGGTTATGTGAGGTTTAACCTGTGTCTTCTGGCTCTCCTTAAGCCTTTTCTTTCAGAACTCCTTGGCTAGACTTTAAATGACGAAGGCAGCTTCCAGGGCAAGCAGCAAGAGTTTGTACTAACTCTTTCTTCTTTTCGCACGAAGGAACAGCAAAAAAATATCACCGAGGATCACCTACATCCTATTCCACAGACTCTAACACATCTTCTGATAGAAAGCAGAAAGGGAAATGAAAACCAGCCAAATTTTTGCAGCAAAATTAGCCAGCTGCCACACTCATGCTGCTTTGCTGCCACCACCAAGCAGCCCCTGTACCCTGTGCTGCTCACCTGCCAGTAAACCTTCACAAATCCTCTTTTGAGGGGAGACCCTCTATTTCTGGAGGAGATAAGCATGTGGTTGGTTATTTTATAGATTTGCTTTGCTTTATCCAGCAAGTGAGTCTTAATCATGACAGAGCTCATTACACAGAGAGGTTTCTGACATGCAGTTTCTCTCTTCTATCCCTAATAGGGATTGATGGGAGCTGGTGGAACTGTGGAAAGTAATGGTCTTGTTTGAGGGAGAAAAAATGAAAGCAGTAAGTGAAATTTGGGAGTGGAGGGGAGGGTAAGAAAGCGAGAAGAGAGCAATAGCAAGAAAAGTTGGTACAGGACCATCCAAGACAGAAGGCAATGAAAAGAATAAAAGTTGGTGTGGGAAACTAATAAGCCATTGAACAAAGGCTATTGGGCAAGGAAATGGAGAGGAAGGGTAGGCAGTGAGACAGAGAAGCAAGCTGTGAGAAAAGGAAGACACTGTGAAAAATTATTATGAGAAGGGAGTGAAATAGTAGTAAAAAAGAAGAGTGTTAAGAACTCAGAGATGAATACGAAAACACCATAATAAAAGTGACTTTAATTTTAGTGTTTAACATACAAGTAATTGTGTAAACACCTGATGAGAGGACATGAAGGAGATCAAGACATTGTCTTCCCAATGGTATTCAGTGACAGCAAAAGAGGCGTGGGCTTACCTTGCAAGAGGTTGTCCAGAGAGGTTGTGGAGTCTCCATGCTTGGAGATATTCGAAACTCACCTGGACACAGGCCTGGGCAACAGGCTCCAGCTGATCCTAGTTAGAGCAGGGTGCTTGTTCTAGATGATCTCTAAAGGTTGCTTCCTACTTTACCATTTCTGTAAGTGTGTAGGCATTTTCAACGGCTTTTGAGGATGGAATTATAGTTTTCCTTGAAATGTGTTGAGTTTTATTATGCAATGATTTCAGGATTTCTGCTAATAAGTTGCAAGGGCCTGGAAGGATACTTCAGTACCTAGACACGTAATTTGGCTTGAATTGTTGGGTTTGAGGTTTTTCTGCTCTTCAGAAGTAATGAAAAAGCCACAGGTAGATAAAAAATGTATGCAGTTGCTTTCTATTACAATAAAGTCCTCTCATTTTGCGTGTGATAAAACCTACTAATGTGCTTGGAGTTAAACTAATTTCCAGACCCTGTGTAACAATATGGTTGTGGCTTTTTCTTTTTTAATTATTTATTTTTTTAACTGCACATCTTCAGTTTGTTTTTAGGACACCAAAGAAATGTTGTGGTCATGGTCTGGTAGTGTGTAGATATTTTATAAGCTGCTTTGAATTCGACAACTTTTTATGGAGACGTGCAGTTGCATAAAACTGTAATTCATTTTATCCCTCTACCACCCTATGCTTTTATTTCAGAAAGAAGGAAGTAAATAGGAAGTAATCCTTGTGACTTATATGGGAAAAATGCTAATGTATGGACACAGAACCATTTTTGAAAACACGTTTCATCTGTGTAGTAGGCAAATAACAGTGATTGTGGTGACAAATTTCAAGCTGTCTCCATTAAACTGTTTCTTACCCAAGATATCAACAGTATTAATTATCAAGATGCTTGTTTTAGAAAGTTACTTAGTTTAAATACCTCTTCGTTTTCTTCATGACATTCCTTTCTACAATATCTGAGAACCTACGCAAATATTTCCATTGAAGTAGTGTTCAAGCAGAAGTTTCTATGTTATAGAATACTTCAGCTTTATTTTAATTACTCCCATGGCCAAGTAGAAAGCTATTACAGTGCAATTACAGATAAAACAAACCCAGAAATAGAATCTATTTTTGACTAGCCTCTGCTAGTTGTTGTCCATAGAAAACATAAATATTAAAAAATTAGTGAAAGCTTTCTGAGACAAATTGTTATAAACATAAGTAAAGCAGTTTAATGGGGGAGAAAACCAGAAACAGTAGATTGTGCATATTTGAATAAATTTGTTGGGTCAGAGTTTGATCTTTTGACAAGATACTCCAGCTCATTTCAGATCAGATAGTGTTCACTGTTGTCACTGCTTCATAATGCATCATAACTCATTGTTTTTCTACAAATTCTCTTCACTTTTTTAAATACATCAGAAAATTCATCTCACATTTAAGTTACGTGACTTCTCATGACCTTCAGGGGGGTAGCATACTTCTCAGGTTCAGAGAAATTCCTGAAAGCACATTACTGGGAATGTTAGGATCCATAACAAAGTTTGCTGTGCGTGTTTCTAACTTCAGTGATACCTTGAAATGTACAGCAGCTATGTAGGTTCTGGGAGCTGAATAAGACTCATGAAGCATAATTGGCTCAAGCCCAGGTGCAGCAAAGCTCATTATTTCCATGGGGAGTGTTTTCATGTTTGAAAGTTAACCCTGTGCTTGAGTTAGGGTTAGGGCTTTTAAGGATACCCTGGTTGCATAAAGAATGACTTACATTTAACATTAATATATTAGTAGTTGACAGAGCAAATTATTGTCAATGCTTTTTGGTATATTATTTTTAAAACTGTGGAGGTAGAGATCAATTTTTGATATTATAAATACCCTTGGAGAACTAAACCAGAAACTTTTAAGTAACAAGGAGGCTGGCAGTGCAGGAGGCAGAAAGCTGAGATATGGTATTATGGTCACAAACCTTATTCTCAACGCTATATTAAATTCGTCATTTAGATCTGTGTGCTTTTTTGTTTGTCTGATTAGTTTTTTCATTAGAAAAAACTAGATAGGTGGATGTTTAGAAGAATAATTTCGGAGTACATTATAAAAAGGCTCATTGAATAATTGACTTTTCAATTTCATGAAGCAGAAGTTTATGAAATACTGTTTGCTTATTTCCAGAAACCAAGATTCTAGATTGTGCATTCTGGGGCTTTTATGGTTTTCTTTCTCCACCCGAGATTTAGGTGGTGGTTCGTGGTGGGCTGGTGGTTCGAGTGGTGCTTTTTTGCCATTAGCCCTTTGAAGGTTTTGGGTCTGCCATGAGAATGAAACGGAGNATTTCCATGGACCTCTACTGAGGTCTGTGACCATCCAGGGCAACCAGAGGAATGCCCTGGACTCCAACAGTGCATTACTTTTTATTGAGTTCAGAGTTTAGTCAGAGGTTGAATTAGACTCAGACTGGGGAAATACAACCACAAACAGGGGTTTGATTCTTTTCCTTTACATATATCCATTTTAAATATTATTTAATTTTCACCATACATCTGCTCAAGCCAGTGGCACTATATGTAAATTTCAAGCATTCAGTTGAATACCTTGCTGAATCAGGGCCATTTTCAGGGCATACTTACTGTGAAATGGCTTCATTCCGTGTTACTCACAGGATAGTTCTAATTGTAATAATTCTTCACAGATGGACTATTTTTCTTCCACACAAGTAACTTAAAAGATAGAGGAAACATGAGCTGATAAAATTCCTCCAATTTCTTGGTGGTAATTAATATTATTTATAATCTTTAGGAATTTTAATGTGGGAGAGGGGAGCAGATTACAACAAAGTTTCTAGTTAGGTAAACAAAAAATGGAAAACGGGATAAACTTTTGGAGACTATCAACTCACCCATTGATTTACCATCTGCAAAATAAAATCCTTTTTTTAAGCTAAGTGGATACTATGTAAACTCTTAGAGTTCAGCATCCAAAGGATATTTTCTATAGCAAAGTAATCACAATTAATAACGAATAAATACTTATAATTAGCTTGTTTTGCAGTATAGAGCAACCCTGTAAGTCAACTTTATAAAAATTGGGTTTAGATTTAAAAGTTTTCAAAGTACCAGAGAGGAGATTAGCTATGTAGTTGTGTGTACAGATTAGAAGTTTTTACAGTTCTTATAATCCTGTGCATTGTTCCATAGCAGAACCAGAAAGATCTGGAAAAATGCCAGATCCCCACTTGGGATTCTCACTTAAACCATCTCACATTCTCCTCTAGTATGATAATGTGTGACATAAATGTTTTTAGACACACTTTGTTACTGTCATGCTTCCCTCCATGGTGCAAACAAAGCCAAAATTATCTCTTGAAACCCTTGAAATCCTTTATTTTCTAATTTTTAATTATAGCCTCTAGTTAGCTGTTTTATATGATATTCTTTGTGGAAATTACTTAATTGTACTTTTTAAAATAAATAATTTGGATTTATGTTGCTTTTGAGGTAAATATTTACAATCTTTAAGTTGCAGCATAAAGCTATCCCAAAACCATTTCATGCTCTTATATTGCCTTATTTTCTTTAAAAATTTGTTTTCTTGGTAGTTGTATAGTAATGAGCTTTAATAATTTTCCCTCTTCTGTTAATGGCAGTGTTTTGAAAACATAGAAAAGGAATTTACTTTTTCTCTTTTTCTTCTTTTTTTTTAAAGCTTTCAATTTTTTTCTAATCCAAGTCACACTCAAATATAGAAACATAGTGCTATGTTCTTGCCTGCTGCTAAACCAACAGAAGATGACTGGGTGCAGCATCTGCTCTCTTTCTTCTGAAGAGAAGCATCTCTTGCTCATTCAGATCTGTAAACCAAACATCCAGACACTTTCAATGCCAAAACCCAGATCCAGAAACTCATCATAAGCTCCCGTCCCCATCTGACCCCAAACAGTACAATGTCTGAGTACTGAAGCAAGAAGTAGTTGATATGTTGAGAACAGGGTTTCAAATACGATTTTTGTGGCTATCAGCACTGAAGAGTTTTGGCTATATTCATGAGAGGAGCAGAGAGTTATTTGGGGAAAAGAGAATTTCATTTGTGTGATAAACTGAATTTTTTGCATTTATTTCCCACAGTGCTAACTTAAGCATTCCCTCTCTGGTATTTAGTCCATGCCCTTTTCTGGCTTAGTATCAAACATTGTTAAAGGCTGTTCATTTTCAAAAGAGTCTTTGAAGTGGCTATCTTCTAAAGAGCAGGCAAGGATATTTTTCTGTAACCTTTAAGAAGTAAATAGAGGGTTGTGATGATCACAGTGAAAAACATGGACGCAGATTGACAGAAAGTAAGTTATAAGAATTTGTATTTATTTATGATAATCCTACCTTGACAAAACAAATACTAGGGATAATAGCAAAGTTTTTAGGTATTGTAAGAAACCGCCCTTCCTGTTAAATTTGTGATTGAGAGCTTTGAAATGGCAGAGGAATAGGCAGTTGTGAATGTAACTTTGCTATCGGATATACTGCATGCAGATAAAAATGGTACAAATAAAAGCATCTTTTCCCCGTTTAGTTTAATAGAAATATCTCTAAGAAGTAAATGTAGATCATAATGTTGACTTTACAGCAAAGGAGACATTACATTCTAATGAAAAATCTGCCATGAATCACTCATAATTTGCTCAATAAGAATTTACACATGGCTGCACTTTATTGTATTGAACAGAATGTAATCAGGCTTGATGACCTTTAAGTCCTCTTTTAGGTTAGGTATCTAAAAATGTGATCTGTACTCAACAAGGTCTCAGAATTGCTTTTTTTTTACAAGGCTTTGAAATACAAAGCTCTGCAAAGACACAATTCATATCCAGTCTGTGGACTGGCAGTACATTTTAGCATTTATTCTCAGCTTTGTGCATAACTCTGATTTTCATTTTGTTCGTGTCAAATCATAATGTCTTGTACTAGTGATTAAGGAGTGCACACTGGAGGCAATAATTACGGAGATAAATGTTACAAAATGTTTCTCTAAGGAAAATATTTTATAATATTAAAAATAATAAAAAATATATCAATCATGGATGAGCTGTTCAGTACAATACTTTAGCAATATACCAGATTCATTTCTAGAAGAATGTACTTTGGGATAAAATATTTTCTGCTGTTGAAAATGGCAAGCTGTTTTGAAAGTGCAAAGTGACACTCCTATCTTTGTTGTCAAAGATACCAAAGATCCTGGTACTTTTTACTACAGACAAAAATTAAACTCATGTCCTTCTTTTGTGTAAATCATAATCTTAAGCCTTTGGTATTGTTAGAACCACTGCCAGCTTTGCTAAAAGCAAAAGATAAAAAGTACAAATCTCCAAATTTAATTTTTCTCATGAGAAGTTTTTTCCCTAGGATACCTAAACTGTCCTTTCATGAAGGCCCTTTATTTCTTTGCTTCCTATTTGAGATAAAGCCTAATGAGGCTGGACTCAGCTTTCCTCTTCTCTGAAAGCTTAAATCCTTCTCTGCCTTGCCACAGCAATACATTCTGACTTGGTTAAGCAGCTGGACTGCTGTGACAGTGGCTTGCTGAGCTACTGCGACCTCTTCCAGGAATTAAATGCATACACCTGCTCAAATAAAGAGGTATTCTCATGTCTTTACAGAGGTGTAATTAAGGCTTAAGAAAAACAGGATGTATACTTGTTTTGTACATAATACTTATTAACAACAAAAATTCAGCATGGCTCCCTGCCTTCAGCTGCATGGAACCATATAAATCTAGGTAAAACAGGAAAACTCAGCTTTGCTCAAGACCATTACTGTTGTCCAAGGTGGACTAGGATCTGCTCTTTGCTTATTTCAATGCTCATTAATGTGCATTTATAATGCACATTATCAATTAATTTAACAATGTTAGTAATCTACAGATTGATTGATCATCATGACACCCTGGCATTTTATGTACTCATCGATTTGGCTTATAGTATTCTGGCAAGTAATCGCATGCAAGAAAGCCCAAACATTATATCCTTTTTTAATTTTGTTCAAACTATTGTCACGAATTAGAAGGCAAGAGTTTTGTCATCTTTAATTAAAAAACAAGAGCATTGTTTAATGAAAATGTAAGCTGGATAGCAAAGTAAAAATGGAAACTATCCACAGGTAATAAAATTTCAGGGTTCTCTTTAAAATACAAAATCTAACTGAAGTGTTATAAAATAAAGGGGTTTTCACCCTTAACTAGATGCTCAACAATATAGTTGTAATGATTTTATCAGTCTGATTTCAGATTAATATTTCCAGCATTCTCAAGAAGCAAAAAATTAGGAAGCAAACTTCTCTTTTAGCTGTCAGTTTCACTTATTCATCCTTGAGCCAGAAAAAAAGCTAATTACAGGTTATTTTTCAAGTTGAACATTAGCAGACATGTAAGCATCTAATTCTGACCCACAAAAACATGCTTTTTATTCAGTTTTGAAAATATTTCTGGTAGGAGATTTCTTGCCTGCCCCTGCTTACTTCTAATTTCAGATACATATTGTTCACCTGATCTCTGTACTTAGCATTGTGTCCTAGGGGATTTGGGTAAGTCTAGACACAGCAAGTTTTCCTATCAGACATTTTCTTCTATGTTGGTAATGCCTCTTTTCATTCCCATTATTATGCCTTATTTCATAAGCCTCTATTACAATTCAAACACTTATTTCTTTATTTGCTGCATGAATATGTGCTAAAGACATATCACTGCTATAAGCTCCTTTTATTATGAGTCAGATTTTCCCTGACTTCATATCTCCTGAAGAGGTGCAAACAATTAATATCAGCAGATGTTTTAATGAAAAAGAACTCTTCAATAATTGTTATATCAAAACCAACAAAGCAAACTCAGTTCCCTTCCATCTGAGTACCAGTAAGAAATAGATTCCCCTCACCTAAATTTAATATCACACAGATACTCATGTTGGAGTTCACTCTATGTTGTGGTAAAAAGGAATAGACAATTTCAGGACGTGAATCATCTGACCTGTGCTAGACATATACTTAACAATAAGATGATTGAACTCTGAAACTATGTATTTTTCTCCATTATAAAGAGAATATAGGCAATCTTGTTCACACATAAATGTCTGTATTTAGTTAAATAAATACCACTGCAAGTGTCTCTGGACCAGGCTTTCAAAGATAGGAGTCTGAATGTCGGTGGAACTGTGATTTACTGGTGCATCACAGTTTCCATAGTGGGTCTTTGCCATTGTAGTTGCATAACCCTTCCAAAACTAAGTGATGCAATGTCTAAAATATTTAGAGCCTGAACCACTTGTCTCTATATATACAATCAATGTTAATGTAAGAAAAAAATATGGCCTCATTCATTGGTGTCACTTAAAAAGGGTAAACAGGGAGTGGAAATACACTTAACATGCTTAGTAGCTTCAGTATTGTGGATAAATACTAATAAATAAAGTTGCTAGTTTGCATAAATATTATTAAACTCAAATAAAGACAGGCTCAGCTGCATGAATCTATCCTGTCATTTACTTTGTTCGCAATTACAAAGCTTGCTTCAGGTAAAACAAAATATGTGGAATGCTGGTGGATGTACAGGGTTTTCTTAGGACCTGTGTACTGTGAGTTCTAATAAACAGATTATTAAAAACAGGGGTCAGTTTTGTACATTTATTGTGGTGATTTATTATGAGCCACAAAGAAGATTATCAAGACTTTCTGTCTTTTAGCATATGGTCACAGTCTTACAACTGGTAAACTAACTGAGCTGTGCTGGCCAGGACTTCTCATTTTCATATTAAAACCAAATAGGAGTCATTGACACCCAGTAATTTCCCTTTTGCTTAGTAAACCTGCAGATCCAACTTCATTGGGTTTGCATAGCCACAATGTCCTTTTCTACTTAAAAGTACTTAAATGAGCAATAAATGGAGTTTCAGCTTCCTTGGCTCCTTTAACTGTTAAACAGCAAGTACTTCCTTTGTGTTTTTTAATTCTGAGTAATTTTAATGTAACTGCTTTAACCAGTGTAGGTGAGAGTACCCTGAGAACAGTTGAGGATACACTGTTGTCTGGACCTACTACCGGAAAAGAGTTTTTATGTGAATCTTCCCAGCAATAATGCTGGCACCCCGCAGTATCTGATCAAAAATAGAGATGAGACTAACCAATGTGTGCATTGTCCATGTTCCCTGTTCTCCACCAG
Organism: Illadopsis cleaveri; assembly: GCA_013399915.1. Taxonomy (NCBI): domain Eukaryota; kingdom Metazoa; phylum Chordata; class Aves; order Passeriformes; family Timaliidae; genus Illadopsis; species Illadopsis cleaveri. The sequence goes on from VXBB01022852.1 coordinate 86,940, forward strand.
CAAGGATGCAACCTAAGTATAGCCATTAGCGTTTACAGAGTCCAGAGCTTCTGTCCCCAGCTCCTGATTGCCTCAGCTTTTCCCTGCATTAGCCTAGATGACTTCTTCTGCCTAGTCTGCAAGTGAATCCACGTGCTGTCTCAGCACACAGGGCCAAGCCTTTGTCCTGTAGCTTTGGCTCTCAGCAAGCGTCCACCAACAGCCCTGTCACCGACCAGTGCCCCCAGCTGGCAGTCACCCTTCTGATTTGGGAACTCAGCTGCACCTGATATACAACTGTTAGTGATAATCTTGTGCACCTGTTATGTGGTGCTCCTGGGCCTGTGTTCTGCCTCAGTCTTGAAGGTAAACTGCTGAAAGAGGTACAGGGGAAGAGCTTTCTTAGTGTTGTGCAGTGGTGAAGTTTGATGGTGGATATCTACTATATTCAAAGGCTTTTTTTCTTTAGTTCCTTTCTTATCCTGGAAAGAAAAGAGCAGTGCTTCTGGTAGGTGATTATTTTCTTTTTAGTCTTGCCTATTTTTCTGTGCTGTTCTGGACAGATAGAACTTCATAAGCCTGGAATTACAAAATCCAGACACTTGAATGTTTCTGATTTTTTTTTTTTTCTACTGGAATTTTTAGAAATCTCCTATTGGAACATATTTCTTTCTAATTCTGGAGGCTGTTTTGGGAAGCAATTCTGTTTACTTAGCCTTTCCTTATTTCCTTCTTGTGCACTTCCAAAGTCCTTCTCTGGGAATACAAAAACCAAACAAAAGAAAAACATTAACAAAAAAAAAAAACAAAACTGGTACCTTTGTTTGACAGCAGCTGTCTCTGATTACCATCCAGGTTTGTGCTGCCGGTTTTTATTCAGGCTTTGCTTTGCACAGGAATGTCTCTTTACTAGCCTACAATATTTTAAGAATATATTTACCTTTTTCTTCTATTTATCCTAAGGGAATATTTGGGAATCGTGTCTTCAGTTCATTAAAATAAATGTGCCCTGATAAATAGAAACTAAATATGCCATATCTTGAAATGCTCCCTTTCAGCTTACATCTGGGTTTTTTTTGGTGAAACTACTTAACACAAGATGTGCTGTGGGATTACCTGACTTGAGGGAGTGAGTTTAAATCCAGCTAACATCAAAGATGTATCTCCTCTTCTTCTTGATGTTTCTCTATTTATTTGTATTTCCATGTCTGTGTGTGTGTTTAATCAAAAATAGCAACACTCAGGTACAGAGTACAAATATTCAGTAGCTGATTAGTGCAGTATTTAAAGAGAAAGTTCAGCCAGTAAATATCTGTGATGTTCTCAGCAGGAACCAGACAACTGGAATCACTGATAGGAGTCAAGAGAAAAAGTGCAGTTAATAATTTGTAGATATTTACACCTTTGCTGGTTTCTTTCACGGTACAAAGGCATTAGTGAAAGTGACAGAAACGAGTTATGAGCCATTTACTTGGGCTATCTGGAGGGATTTAATCTCACTTGGGTCATGGAGTTGAATTCTCTGGGAATTGGTGTTACCGTGATAGGCTCTATCTGAAGGCCTGGAGTGCAGAGATAAGAGTTTAAGTCCAGCTGGAATTAAAAGCAATAGAATTAACTGGATTGTAATGCTGTAAACCTTTTGGTTCAGATCCTGAAATGCCTCTGGATGGTAGTTCAAATCTCTTCCAGATGGAGGCTTGGCTCTGGGACCTATGCAAGGCAAACATCCGCAATGTCAAGGACTTTTTTTTGGGAGCATGCACAGTGAAATCAGCCTTATGTAGCTCAGCATGCTCGTTGTTGTTGTTGTTCAGTCCTACTGTTTCCTTAATACAGTGGGGAGGATGGTTTACTTGTTTCAGAAGGGTAATTTTCCACTTCACTGGCACTCACATGCATGTTTGTGGTTATTTCTTTTAAAGGAAGGCTAGGAAAGTGTTTGAAAGGTCACTGCTTTTATAAGAAATGAGACAAGGCTGAATATAGCTGACATATGCATATCAATATGAGATAATGGAGATTGCTATAATGAAAAACATAAAACATCTATAAATGAGCTATTAAGGGCTAGGGATTTTGTTGTGTTTTTCTTTTTTTGGTTGCTGCTGTTGTTTCCCCTCCCACCTTGAGAAGGCTTTCCAAGGAAATGCTCCAAGATAGTGGATGCATGGGCACGTACCAACATGTGCATTTTTTTTTTCTAATGCAGTGTATTTTCTGTGATCATACAGCGTAATTAGACAAAAGTGACAATGAATGAGTTGATAGATTAAGTCTATGCTTACATTAAAGATGAGAAGTTGATTGCAAACCATGATTGTGAAAGACAAGTTTGTTTTTCTGAGCTTTAAAGAAAGCAGTTTCCCCCAGTGTAATAGGAAATACAATCTCTAAGTCTGCTGAAGAGAAATAAAATTAAAAATTAAAGTACCAGAGAATACTGATTAAGGAATTTTTTTAAAGATCTGAGTAGAGAACAAATCCTTCTTCCAATTTCATTGGAAGATATAATTTTATAACAAGAGCCAGTATGACTACGTTAAAGTTTCATTGTGATAATAACTTCTATTTCTAAATCAATGCTCTTATTAATAATTTTTTTAGTTTAATGCTATATTATAAGTTATGCTAAATTTAAAAGTGAAGATTTCTCAATCGCTCCAAGGCAATATGAAGAAAATTAGTGTATTATGGGTTTAGGAAATGGTGGGCCAAGAAAGTCTCATTCCTACAGCCACTCAGTAGCCAAATGAGAACTCTGAACAGAAATCTCTTTTTTCAAATACAAACTATTCCTGTTAGATATTGGACTGCAAACACTTTCTCCATTACAATTATTTGATTACTACAAAATTGCAGTCTTCTCTTTCCTGTTTGTAACAGGATTTTCTTCTTTACTTTTGCGACCCTTTATCTCAAAGGAGTTATACCCGATGGGAATTTGTCCAGTGCAGAGCATGGATATTTGCACAGTGTCATTAAATGCTTGTGAATAGTTATCGTGCATAAATGTCCATCTATAGTCCATGTGGTAGGAAAACCAGTGATCTAGAGCATAAAGCTTATTTTCAAAAGTATTTTTCTTCCTGAGGAAGCTTCAAAGAATTTAGCAAGAAAGAGCTAAGGAACTGGAGAGCATGAGTTCCTTATTTTGCTTAAAATTTTAAGGTGTGAATTATTTTGGATTTTTTTTGCTATTTCAGATCTAAATGTATTGTCTAAATGCACAGTAACTTCAGAATATTTTTTGTTCATCACTGTGGAAAATTGTTGGAATTTTGTAAGAGGGAAAACTTGTGATCTCTTGATTATTTGGAAATTGTTCAAATGGAATTGATGGAAGAATATTGGCATGAATTAAAAGGAGGGTAGCATATCACTGATGAGTAAAATAGCACTTTTACTCATGTCTATTAGAGGGGTTTTTTATTTATTATGTACTATTCTCCTTATTTTTGACTCTTACTGTCATTCCTCATCAGTGAAGCTATGAAAAGAGACATTGGATCCTTTTATAATTTGTTTCTCCCCTTATCCCCCCTCCCACCCAAAAGACTCCAACTTTATGTGGCATCCTTTAGGTAGCTTTTCTAAAATTCCAGGTATAGACAAGTAAAAGACCTCGTAAGCTGAGGGATGAAGGTAAAAAAGTTGTATGAAGATGATGAATTACTTTATTTCCCTCTTATCCAAAACAGATTCAGTGTATTTGACCCTTTTGTGTTTCATCAGAGTTGTTCAATCTGTAGTATCTGGTATCAATTTTTACAACAAGGAGATAATCCACTAGGATTTCTTGTGTACAGACGCCACTCTATAAGGTGATGGGTTTACATATGCTTTATCTTGTGAAGAGAAGGCACTACCTTAAATTATAATTATCTTGTTTACAGAGTTGCAATTCTGGGCTATTAGTTGTTCTGGAGATGTAGTGTCTGTTCAGACCAGACCAAAACTTGAAATAAAGATGAATAGCTTGTGCCTCATATAGGGACTGAGTCTCAGAGAAACGTGTGAGACCTGGAATAGCAGAACTGAGCTATAAAGAACAGTTGTACATGTGCGTATTTGAGGAAGTTCTACCTGGTTTACTTGGATATATATTGTATATATATCTATCTGGATAAAAATTGTACTCCACATCTATGTTCTGATCGAGGTGCCAGTTCTAGGTCTTTTTCATTATCATAACTGAATTTGTTATAGCTAAGCCTGATGATGACAAATAAATAAAAAATACTGATTAGGCCACTGCCATAGGCACTGAACTGAGAATTCATCATAATATTAATTCCAGTTAATCAATTTTATTTGTTGTCACGGCTTACCCTGAGCCATAAGCAAGAAAAACATCACAGTGATAGTTAAAAGGTTATTATTAAATGCCAAACATTTAAATAATATATCTGTTTTCTTTCCATATGACAAAAGAGATACTGAATGAGATTGCAATAAAAGGGAACCCTGTCTTCAGAATAAAATATATTAAAGTCTCTGGAAATGCAAATAAGTTTGAAATGGCTGTCATGCCAGTGTAGAAGTACCCTGATTTTACACCTGAGGGCCTACTCTTTTCTGAAATAAGTAGCATACTTGTTTTTGCAGGTGGCCTTAGCCTGAAATGGATTCAGTAATTTGAATGCAAGTCATAACCTTTGTAAATGAAATACAGACATTTTGTCTACAAAACTAAAATCCTCTACTCAGGCTGTTCAGAATTCAGTGAAAATCTGAATTCAGTGTGAAATTAAATGATGTCTTATGCAGCTTCTAGCTGGTCTGTCCAGAATTATATATTTCAAAATATCTTGATAGCAGTCACTTTTTAAAGTAACTTATTTCTATACTTTCTGATGCTTGTGAAGTGGCTTCTGATGTATCATCTGTGTCTAGAGAGTTAATCATTTTATAGCAGAGTGCATATGACTCCATTGTGTGGAAGGAAATCAAAAGCTAAACTTAGAAAAGCATAGATGAGTCTGAACAGGATGGATGTGGGGTGGAGTTATCCCAATGATGTCCTGCTGTGTTGCCCTTTAAACCTTGTGGGTGTCTCTTCAGAACACTGGAGCACAGGGAAATTCAATGCTTATGCCCCAAATTCCTCTTATTTAAGAAAATCAGCTCCCAGAATTATATAAATGATTCAGAGCAGGTATAGAGAAATGAGCCTTTCTCCGGCTTAATATCCTTCAAAGGCTTATCTGGCAAGACATCCACAGAGATCACCTTAGTGATCAAATTAGACAAAGTTCTTAAAAAATTCAGGTGTTGGGACACCCTATACTGTTATGCAGGGGCCTCAAGAGCTTCTGTTAGAAAATGGGAAAGTTAATTTCAAACATCCCTTTAGCCTGAGTTCGTTCACCTTTTCGGTGATTTTTGTGAAAACCATAAAGATGGGCTTAAAGTATTTTCTGGTTGTGCCAATATATAGAAAATAAGTCAGGAATAATTCAAAATAATTCAAGATTCATGCATAGAGAGAGATGAAATGGGAAAAAAAAGACTGAGCTGATTTTTAAAGCAGTTTTAGGACAGGAAAAAGTTGGCAAGTTTGATACTAGATTGTAGGAATATACCTGTGTTAATAAGACAGGTTATGCCACAAAAATGGTGTGAGGGCTGGAGCACATCTTCTAGGAAAGTAGGCTGAGAGAGTTGAAGTTGTTCAGCCTGAAGATGAGAGGCTTCAGGGAGACAGGGTTGTGGCCTTTCAGTGCTTACAGGGGGCTTATAAGAAGGATAAGGACAGACTTTCTAGTAGGGCCTGTTGTGACAGGGCAAGGGTCATGATTTTACCTGGAAGAGAGGGTACATTTAGATTGGAAATAAGGAAGGTGTTTCCCACAATGTGGGTGATGAGACCCTGGAACAGGCTGCCAGAGAGGTGGTGGATGCCCCATCCCTGGAAACATTCAAGGTCAGGTTAGATGGGGCTCTGAGCAATGTGATCTAGTTGAAGTTGTCACTGTTTATTGCACGAAGGTTGGAGTAGACGGCCTGAAAAGATCCCTTGCAACCTAAAGAATGCCACGATTCGGTGAGTGGTTTGGATCAACTCCTCCCAGTATATGCAGTATCTTCATAGCAAAGGCAGGATCCTGAACTGCCTGGTACAATCTTAATTCTTTAACACTAGCTATGTTATCATGTAAAATGCTTAAAGAATCATCTTTTCTTTTATATATAGTAGCAGGAGCATCTTTTATGAAAAAAAAAAGAAAAAATTCTAAAAACCCATGCATGCAACGTCATCTTAAATGGCTCTCAAATGGATCTGAACAATGCACTTGATACAGGGTTGCCTGTATTTCTTAATAGCTAAAATAAAGATTTTTTGTTTGTGAATATGTTGGTGTATATGTAAACTTTACAGTAATTGTAGAATTCAGTAAAAAAAACCAAAGACAATTTTTTTTTTTTAATTTTCCTTTTTAGGAAAAAAGTGTCTCTGATATCCTATAAACTTTCCTTTTGGAACATTGAAATATTCTTGCTGAAATGGATATGGTTTTGTCTTTCAGGGTTTCTGATTATGTGTAAAATCAAAAATGGATGATATAGCAATCTATTTGCCTCAGATACTGTAGTGTGTAATCTTGATTTTCCAGTTTTATATAACCACAGTGAGTGAAAAAATTGTTTGAACACCTTATGAAGCGAATCTCTTGCTAGTGGCCCTTTAGCTTTAGTGATTAGTCGAGAAATTTATTCCTAATAAAAATGTGTAGTGGATTCTGGGGTGAGGGACTTCTATTGTTTGGCATTTGGGGCTTTTTTTGGTTTTGTGGTTGGTTAGTTGGGGGGCTTTTTAAGATATATGTAGTGTCCTTGAGGTGGGTGTGTGTCTTGGCACAGGAATGGGAGAGAGACCCTTTAGACAAAGTATAAAAAGCAGAAATAAGGAAGCTGTAGATGACAGCTCAGAGAAGGAAAGGGAAAGGCAGGAACATGTAGCTGAGGGCAGTATCCATTCCGTGTGGATTTACCATTCAGGGTGGTAGCCCAGGCAGTTGAACGGATGGTTGTCTCTGGACATGTCTATTGGTGCCATACAGAAGTGAATCGATGGGCTGAGGACTTCTCTGAGTATTGACTACAGTGGAAATGTTCTGGCTTTTTCTCTCTGCCAAAAGATTTTTAGCTTTTTCATCCTAGTCAAAAAAAAAAAATAAAAAAAATTAATGATCTGACATGCAATTATTGTATCTGGATTAAATTATTACTGTGGAATATTCATGAGGCTTGGATTTTTATTTTACGTCTTTGGTTTATTGCCTTTGTTTAACTTCAACTCATATTAGTTTGAATTGCAAGGTGTCTAGTTGGCATTATTAGCAGTATGTTTACTGCAGACCTTGACTTGTATATTGGCTTAGTTTAGTTTTTTTTATTTTTGTTTACTACTTCATTTAGTCCATATATTTTTCATACAGAGTAGCTTATAATGTATCCAAAATTGCAGGACTGACATAATCTTCTCTGCCTGAAATATATGGAGTTGCTTAAATGGTTCTGTAGCTCAAAACTTTTAGATTAAATGGTTTCTTATTATACATGGGATTATAGTTGTAACTGGTAAAGAAGTATCTTGACACAGAAAATGTTTCTTACCTACTCTGTTCTAAGAGATTTGCCTTAAGAAATAGAAAGTTTGGTGTAATCCTGGTTCATTTAGAGTTCCAGAATCAGCAGCATGTTTTCATACTGAAGTTATAATATGTTTGTTGAATGTTAAGGCTACCACCCATTTCTGGAGAGCTGAAATACATAAGGGTTTGCTGCCTGATCCTGAAAGTGCTTCACCTCTGAATGGCTGACAGTCCTCTGCAGCTCCTCTGGAGCTCTCTGACTTCTAGGTTACTGGTAATCTATCCTTATGCTAATCAATTCTCTTTCACAATTGTGACAAGTCTGTCAGTGCCCCAAGGGCCCTGATCAGACCCCAGCATCCCCCTCCCACGCTGCATGGAGCACCCACTGGTGCTGGGCTGCTCTTCTCTGCCCAGAAGGTCCTGCGGGACAAAATCCATGTGCTGCGGGCAGCTGCCGCTTCAGAAAAAGCTGAGCTACACAGTAAACTTAATCCAAGTCCTGTCAGTTTTTACAGCTTGTGACTTGGGAAAGCATGGGAACAGGAACAATGTTTTAGAGAGAGAAACAAAACAGCATTTGCACTTTCTGATCCCAGCCAAAAGTCTTCAAAAAGTACTAATTTTTTGTATGTTGTCAGCTGTGGCTCAAATAACTATGAGAACATCCCAGTTGGAGAGAGAACAAGGATGAGTCTTAGAAGTTTTGATTTCTCCTGTCCATTAGCTCCCTGTTGTCTGTCCGCTCCCCTGTGGAAGAAGAAGCCCTGAAATGTCACCATAGCTGAAACTGAAGCCAGAGGGCTTTAGTCTGTTCCTGGTTACACTGAGTGAGATCTGCAGGTGTTAACACTTGTAACTATAGATTTTAGTTTATTTTTTAATACTATAATTTCAATGGATGCAGTATGGCACGTTTAGAGAATTACATGTGTTTTCTCCAGTTCTCTTCTTTCAGCTTTCAGTATTTCATGCCATCTATATAGAGAATATCTATAGATTAGAAATCATTTGTCTGATAGATGATTGGAGTGAAGTTTGGTTGTTTGGTTTAGAAGACTTTACATCCACTTGTTCTTACGGTTCTATATCTCTCATGCAAGACTCAAGTTTAGAGCAGCAGCAGGACTACTTTGTTCAATTTTTCAGCTGCAGTTGTACTTGAATTATCTTTATTCTCTTTTTACCTTTTTTTGCTGGGAAGACCAACGAAATGTTTAAAAGCCTACTTTGAATAATTTTGGTTTGGTTATATAAGAAAGTGTTTGTGCTGGCAAACAATGCACACTATAAAATATTATCAATGACGAGATGACTCTGCAGACCTTTATCTTGGGTGACATATTATGAGTCTTCATTATTTAGTCAAGATCCATTAGGATGACTCTTGTAAATCCTTGTACTATTAAAAAAGAAAAGAAAGACCAGTACTTATTAAAATCATCTCATTAATGTGTTTTCTTTTCTTCTTTTTATTTTAACAAAGAAACCTGTGTTAAGAAAGAAAAAGCAATGATCAATGAAACAACATGATTATTTTACTATACTTCCCTACATTTTCAGTTAGAGAAGTGATCCTCTCATGTTTCATTTGAAATAACTGTCATGCAGGAAATGTTCATAATTACATGTCTGTGAGCAGTTCAACTAATTGTCTGCTGTTTAATTTTGGAAGAGTTATAACTATTGACATAGAACTGTCAATTTAATAATTAAGCTGGTCGCTCTTAAAGGAAAATTTCATCTCTAAGATCCTACTATAAATCAAACCAGTAGGTTCAATCCCCACAAAGACTTAAAGCATGTGATTGACTTTTCTTCAGTACTGTTTCTCATACAAATAAAGCTATCCATGTACTTTATTGATTTGATCTAATAACCAAAGTCAATAATAAGAAAAATATTCCTTCTGATAGATTCTTTAATATGCTGTTTAGAGTGAGCAGTTAACTCTAGTCCTCCCAGTTCTATATCACAAACCTCTTTAAAACCAACTCCAAGACTCATTTAGTAGCCTTTTTCTATACTGTGCTCCCTGCTGTATGGGAGATTCTATGTCAAAGTCAGTCCACAGTAAATTGGTTAGCTTTACCTGCAATAATGTGTCCCCATGTGCTAGTCAGTTTGTATCAGTCTTGTCAGAAATACATTTAAAAAAAAAAATACATAGCTTTGGAGCAAAAATTAATCTCTTCCTGCTGGAAATGGTCTTTGTAGATCTGCCTAAGTTGTAGGTAAATTTTAATTACCTCTGCCTTTGTGTTAGGCTTTGAGGTTAAGCAGATAATTTTGGTCCTAAAAGCTGCCAATCTGACAGTTTTTCCTTCAAGAGATTATCTACCATAATAAATTTTCAAGTGTTTTAAGCAGAACATCTGTAAAAGGCTAGAAAGAATTTCCTGGCTAATTCAATAATAATCTCTTTTATGAATTGTTTTTATCTTCTCTCTCTCATGAGAGATGCTGTTAGGTTGGGCTTTGGGAATTTGCAGAAATGCATTTTGTGCTAGATTGTATGCTGTGGTTCATAGTTTTACTTAGGAAAAAAATATTATCTGTACGATATTTAAACATTTAATAGAAATCATAGAATAAGTTGGGTTGGAAGGGACCTTAAAGATCATTTACCCCTCTGCCACATGCTAGGACACCTTGCTCTAAACCAGGTTGCTCGGTGCCCCTTCCAATCTGGCCTTGAACATTTCCAGGGATGGGGGCATCCACAACTTCTTTGGGCAACCTGTTCTAGTGCCTCACCACCCTCCTAGTAAGGAATTCTTTCCTCACACTGAATCAAAAACCTACTGTCATTTAGCTTGAAGCCATTCCCCCTTGTCCTGTCACTACATGCTCTTATCAAAATCCCCATCCATCTTTCCTATAAGTTCCCTTAAGGCGGTGAAAGGCTTTATTTAGATCACCCATAAGTCTTCACTTCTCTGGGCTGAAAAAACCTAATTCTTTCAGCTTTTTCTCATAGGAGAGATGCATGCTTACCATTAGGATACATCTTGGTTCCTACAGTGTCTGGGAGGCAGAGTTGTCCACCTGCACTGGCATTGGAAGCAGTTAATTGTAGTGGCTTGGTGTGGATAGCACTGCTAGAGTGGCAAAAAGGAAAGAATTTTTTATTAATAAGCCTTGTATTTTGGGAGGTTTTTTCTGTCTTACTGTCTCAAGATGCTGAAATCATGCTGAGGGTTCCCTATACAATGTTTAGCTCTTCAAATACTCTCACACAGACAAGTCAGTAGCTGTAACTGCAGAGGAGCCTGAATGTTTGCACAATTTACATCATATTTAACACTTTTCCTATGTCCCCTATGCTGATTTTTAAATCCTCTCAAGATCTGAAATTATTTCTTACATAACTTTAAAAATCCTTCTGCATTAATAGTTTTTCCTTGGTTGGGTCATTTGCTCAACGTTTTAATGATTTATGTCTCTCATGTAGATAGTAGCAGGTACAAAGATGTGTTTTAATGATATTCTGCTGCATATTGTTCACTAGAGGAGAATATAAAGTGAGGAAAATACAAAGCATTGAACACATGGATAGTTTCCAACTTTTTAAGTGATTCAGAGTCCTTGATGAATCACTGGTTTCTATTGCTGACCTCTGCTTCCCACCTTTCCCTGACTTCACAGGTCAACAGTTCTGTCAGCAACCCCATTTGGAATAATTTCTCATCTATGATCTCTGGATGGTATTTTTGTTTTGGGGGATTTTTTTTTTTAGTATGTTCTTGATGAAAATTTAGTTTTGGTTCTACAGTACAAAATTGGATCTTGGCTACAGAATAATAAGATGATGAGAGTAGAGTGTACTGGACTGCCCTCTGTATTGGGCGTCAGTACAATATGCTAGTGGAATGTACATAGACTTCCAGTACTTCACTCATACATTGAAAAACCTCTCGGTCCTCCCTGTTCTTCACATGCTGCATAGGAGTTTCACTTCAAGCCTAGTATTCCATTTGCCAACTTTTTCCTGTCTTCCCCCTCAAAAAGGGAAGGAACAACTGCCATATGCTCAAAGCACAGAAATTTCCATACCTAGTTATTTGGGAAATACTCAAGTACATTTGATATGACTTTTTCTGTTCAGTGGTGTTCTTTCTTTATTCTGTAATTTTCCCATTTATACAGCAGAAAAGTCTTCTCTGATGTGTTTATTTTAATGCACAGCTTTCTCTGTGAGCCATTTGGCTGGGTACAAGAGGGGCAGTTGCTTTAATCTCGCAATCAGAAGGCTTTGTTCCTCTCACAGTATGTTCTTGATTAATGCAAACTAATAATTACAAACACTTGAGCCTGCAGTGTTATAACACCACAAGTGATTGGCTGGCCTGCAGGTTGGCAGGCTTTTCTTAGACTCAAGGAAGAATGATACAAAAATCACATTTCAAAGTGTTTATCTTGCCAGAATTCCTAATTGTGTTTTGACTCAATTATAGCAATGACATTTAGTCGTACTGCCGCTACATTAACATTAACATTTTGAATGCACAGTGTTTTTCAAGGACAAATGTCGTTTCCTCTATTTTTGTTTTGAAGGTGGAAAACTAAAATTTTCAAGCACACTAAATCTTTTGAAAGTGTGTTAAGTTAGCATTATTAATAAAATATGGCCACAAAGAATGCCAAGAACAGACGTGGAAAAGGAGACTTTTCGTCTTACTAATTTGGAAAATGAGGTGTGAAACAGGGCCTCTCTGCTTGATTGGGGTTTATTGTTTTATTACTTTTTTTCTCTCCACTCATCAATGCCAAAAAGGCTGAAACCCATTATATTCTGCCAGTCTATAATTCCTGCTGGATCAATGCCTTCTTGTGCCTTAAGAACTTGGTCTAACTTTTGCTAGAACAGGAAAAAAAGAAACCACTGTTGACTTAAAGCTGGGTCTGGTTAATGTTACCAAAAGAGTTAAATGCATCTGACTTCTTTACAGGTTTTATGCCCATAAGAGCTAAAGTAAAGAAGTGACAAATGTTGTGGGGCTTTTTATGAAGGAAAAAATAGGAAGTTGTTACCTAGAGTGTGAATGAATAGTTGATAGTTGCTGATAACGTGGGACCCTGCTCATAGTTCCCTGAGTATATGCTCTAACATGCCTTTAGTGGAAGATAATATTTTTATTTCAAATAGTGAGCTGCTTTGTGGGCAAAGTACTCTTGTGTGCTTGAGAAATGTCATGAGGAAATGTCTCCCTCTCTGATTTTAGAGAGTAAGAGCACTGTAAGTTCATATCAAGCTATGTAGCACATTAGCTTTCCCTTGGAAAGAAGAACTTAAAGGTGACTGAAAAATTCCTGTTATTGTTACTGTTAATAAATAAAATATATTCTCATACTAAGCATATTTGGACCTGATATAATGCGACTTGTACTGATTAAATTCTAATGGTAGCCAACATTGCATCAATTCATCCTTTTTTGGGTTCTTTTGAAAATGCATTTTTCTAGAACCTCGACCTTATAACTGATCCTGTTTCAGGGGTTTTTTTTCTAGCTTGATAATTATTATGCCTTTTTAACTTTTTGTGATTATATACCCAGACCTGAAAATTAAGGAATACTTGGGAAGTTTTCACCAAGTAAAATATTGATTCCTCTAAGAAGTATAGTTTGAAATATTTTCTTCTGATAAAATCAAGATAATTAATACCAGAGCTGATAACATACCTGTGGAACTGCTTCTATACACACTTTAAAATTATCTTGGTGTGACTATTTTTTGTGTATATGCTGGTGTAGCATCATTAACTTTGAGAGTTTCCTATTAATCACACGGGGATGAAGAAACAGGAAAAAACATTGTCCCATCTACATAACCAGTACCAGTTAAAAAAGAAAAAATAAAAAAGGCTTTTCTTGGGGTTTGAGTAAATATGTTTCTGGGGCTTTTTTTTATTCAAATGACTGTTCTCCCCTATCCCCACCCCTTCTTAGATCCCAAGTTTTATAAAGCACATTTGTTTCTTATTTCTCATCCTTGCTTTTTTTAGTATCCTATTCCCAAATGGAAATCATGTAAGGATTATCCAAAGAAAAAAAAATACTATTGAATTCCTCTAATTTGGAAAAATGAATATTTTAATAAATGTGCATTAATAAATATGAGGAGTATGAAGGAAGAGGGATAGATATTAATCAAATATTAAGTTGTTAGTCTTGGTTGTCTTTAACAAGTCAGTGAGTTAAATGTTATCCTTATGGATAAAATTCTGGGCCTCAAAAGAAGAAAAAATATGACTCCCTTTAACAACTGTGTGACCAGATCATGTTATCTAGCCTATCATTCTGGGGAAAAGCAAAAGCTTGAAAGTGTAGAAAAAACTGTCATAATGGGATATTTAAATTGCTTTAATGTAAATTATGTAAGTGTTATGTCAAATCATGATCCCAAGAGTAAATTTCTGGATGCTATCAGGTTATGTTATGGAAAAGTTGATCAAAGAACTCCCAAGAGAAGGAGGGCCTAAGGGGGACCTAGTTTATAATGTTACCAAGGAAGATTTGGTCTTTAACAGTGATAACTAAACTACTAGAAAGCAAAAAAAAAAAACCACCCTATAATTCCAGCACCTTAAATATAAAAATGCAATTATGCAGGCAAAACCCCTGATGTTTCTTACCTGGAAACAGCAGAAAAAACTGTTGCTGGGTCCATTTAAACTATAACAGGAGCAGAAAATGTACAGGTCCATTGGGTGATTGCCATAGACTTGGAGAATGAAGTATATAGCTGGTTCATTGTTGGAAACAAACAGATGGGTCCAGTATGGGAGAACCTAGAAAATACCTACTAGAAGCCTCTCTGTGGACCTTAGGATGCACATTTCAACTGCTGTTGAAATGGCAGATGAAATTCAACTTATGTCACTATTAAGTGATGTGTGCTGGGGAAAAAAAACCCTCCAGATCTTATATATATAAGATGGATTGTGAGATAGAAGTTAGATGTAGAAATGCGGTCTAGGAGCTCTGATAGATAACTTCACCAAAATGCTGCCCTGGTGCTTGGTAACCATCAGCAAAGTAAATTACATTTTAAAGGGTATTTAGGAGAACTTGAATAAATTCATAGACATCTTCCTATTCACTGGGCCATCACATAAGTCATGTGTAATGTGTGATGTTTCTCGCATTCCAAAATTATAGAGTTGGAAGAGCTACTAAGAGATAAAAAAGTAAAAGATAAGGAACAGCCTTTATATGAGAAATGGGAGGGTAGATTACCTTCCTTCCTGAAAAGTAAACTGCTGTGGGAAGAATGCTAGAGATCTGTACAATCTTTGATGATATGGGGAAAAATAAATAAATGGGGGGCATCAAACAAAATTTTGAACTACTGAGTTGAAAGCAATTAAAATGAGGTAGTTCTTTGTGCAGCATCTCAAGGTGGCTTTACCGTTCTTCCTGCAGAATTTCTGGAATGCTAAAACTTCATGGCAAGTCAAAATTCCCTGGAATAAATGATGGCAAGCTTTATTTTTCGAATGTTTTAAATCATTAATTCCAAGTGGTTCCCCCTTCCCCACCTCTCAATATCAAGTATTATTACTTCATATAAATTCCACTGCAGCAGTGTTCACCCGAGGACTCAAAACTATGATTTGCACCCCTGTGTCTGTCTACAAATCGACTTAAATGTGTCAAAGCTATTTTTTTTACCTATCTCAAATGCCAGCACTTCAGCTGGATGACACTAGAGAGTGGAGCTCAGTGAAGACCAAGTTGTTTTACCCAACTTTCCAAATAGGCTGGAGCAACATTTTATAACTAAGTTCACACTACTAAGAGAATTCTAAAATCATTTCAACTGTGTCCACACAATAAGTGCCTCATACAGAATTAAAAGAAGATGGATCTAGATGTGACACTGGCTTACTTCGTAATTCAACTGTGTTTTAAGTAGGCACTAATTTCACTAGTGTGGTTTTGACTGCCATAATGTCTCTTCTGCATAAAGATTTTCTGCCATTTCCTGGACACTGATTCTATCCTAAACACCGAGTATACCAAGTAACAAATGTTTTCATCTTTCATATCTTAGTTGTTAATTTCTACTATATATGTGAATATCTGTAAGCTTCATATCTATTGCTCAGATTAATTTTGTCTGTAAATTAAATATTAATTGGTGTGAAATTAATATAAAAAGAGAAAGCATACAAGTGTCAATTTTTTTGTGATGCAAAATATTTTTATAAATGTTTCTATATATGCTATATATAAATTTTCTTCTTTGACAGATCATCCTGTTAATCACACTATTTTGCAGTTGTGAAATATTGATGATTTGCTGTCTTTATTTTTTTTCTGTTTTATAATATACACATAAGTGAACTGTGTGTATTCAAAAAGTTATTGTAAAGTTTGATAAGGATTTTGTGACAGTTTTTTTCTGGGTTTTTATATTGTTTTTCTGTGGGGGGTTAGAGGATTTTTATGTTCCTTTAATAATGACTGATAAATATTGAAGTTAATGTAAAAATCCAGAAATCTAATAACAATTCTTACTTAACTGTAATGCAACATAATAAAAATGTTAAGTTAAAGCTTTATCTAGAGCCAAGAAATCTATTTACAGTTTTTCTGATTGTATATTCTTCTTCCAACTGTTATCTTTTTTCCCTTTTTCTCCTTAGTCAGCTGCAAGCCTGTGTGTAAACTGTGTGGAACCAGACAACGAATCTTTGTAGCTTTTTAATAATGATTGACTCAGTCCTTGTCTTTAGCTGAGAAAATGTAACTTACTATGGGTGCCTGTTCACAACAATGACCTCAGGGTGGAGGGACCACATGTCCTGTCCCTGACTGGGCTTTACTGGTGGTTATTGGTCTACAACCTGAATGATCTCTCTCGGTGTAATCATGATATAACTGTCTAGCTAAAATCTAAAAGAAACAAGAGTAGGAAAAGCAGCGACAAATCTAAGTTTTATATGTTTATTTATGAAGTAAATTATAATCTTTGTATGCTCTGGTTTTGT
The DNA here is from genome assembly GCA_013399915.1 of Illadopsis cleaveri. NCBI lineage: Eukaryota > Metazoa > Chordata > Aves > Passeriformes > Timaliidae > Illadopsis > Illadopsis cleaveri. The sequence goes on from VXBB01022852.1 coordinate 103,516, forward strand.
TTTGAAGGGCCCATCTTGCTGGGATGACGTGCTGATTCCCAACAGAATAGGCGGTGTTTGCCAGTCCCGAGGGTGCGATGGAAATGTAGCGGTAAGATTTCGTCACGTTTCTCCAAGTACTGTGCCACTTACAAGAATAATTCTTTGTAACAATTCTAACCATGTTAGAATTTCAGTAATGAATGGGAAGAGACAAGTATGGTACACTTCAAAAGAGCTGTTCAGCATCAGATAATAAACCCCTGATGTCTTGCGAAAGGGAGGAACTTTGGTCAGATGCTATTTGGAATGAAGGACATGATTTCATTTCATCTTTTGCACTGAAGTAGAACTCTTAGATTTTCAAGTATGCATAGGTTAAATGTGGGATTTAATATTCAAACACCTCTGTCAATGCTGATTTTATAATTATCTATATCTTTGCCTTGGAAGCTTCAAATTTCCATGTCATATTGCATATCAGAACTTGCATAGTGGGCTTTGTCCACAGGAGTAGGTTCTTCATGCTGATCACTTTGCAGTTTTTCTCCCATATCTTGTTGCTGTTGTTGCTTCCTTTGTTTCTTGAAGTGACAGATGAAAAGACTGAGTAAGAGGGAGCATAGGTTTCTCAAATTCTTAATAAAGATTTTTCAAAACATTATTTATGTATACCTATATCTTCACATAAATTAGATATTTATAGCATTTAATGCTAAAGTCATAGAGGTAATTCTTTCCCAGGCAAAAGCTTAATTTGAGTGTTCCTTCGGGACAGAGATTTTAAAGGTAAAATAGAATTTCCTACGTATGAAAAGAGTCCATTCATTAATGATTTGCAGATTGGAGCTACAGAAATTCCTTTTTCCAGAATCGCTCACCTTCTCTGGTGTAACCTTCTCTTTGTCTTCCCTAGCAAGACTGTTGTGAAGTGGTGTGTCCATACAGTTCCATAGGTGTCTCTTATTTGGCTACAGATGGTGCCAGGAAACATTTTTACCTTACCTTAGACACCAAATGATTGTTTTAATAGCATGGGATTTATGTCTGAGTCCATAAAACTGAGAAAACTGAGTCCATAAACCACAGAAACAGAGGTCTTGCAGCCTTTGGCCTTCTGCTTCTTGGTGTGCACCTTGTAGCAGTGGCTGACTCATCCAGGAATCACAGAATGTCCTGGGCTGGAAGGGACCCACAAACACCACAACCTTGAAAGTGGAAGGTGTTAGGCATTCAAATGCTATTCTCTGGGCAGTACAGTTCTGAGTTTTGTCACTTACTGGCAGAATATACCTAACTGACTTGCAGATGCCAGTTTACAGCTTTTGTTATGCAGTGTATTTGTGAAAAAGGTACTGAAATAATGACACTTTTGGCAACCCTGCCTCCTGAACTACAACCTATTCCCTCATTGAAACAATTCTTATTTTTTAAAAGCAAAAAATGAAACAAAATGCCAACTTTGTGGAGGGAGAAAAACCACTGACCATAAAACTAAAATCTGATGCTGTGGTAAACAACCAATACCCAGTCAACAAAGCCCCATGATTCCAGTTTCTGTCAATTCCTCTGGCAAGTTGCATACTTAGCAGAGCCAAGGGTCAGTGTTATCTTTCAGTAAAGTATCACTGAACAAATTTCAGAAGACACCCTACATTAGACAAGCATGTTGCTAATGCAGCTTGAGACAACCTGAACTACAGGAATGAGGCTGTTACCGCAGAGATGTGCTGTTAAGTTATTTCCAAACTGATGTGTTTTCCCTTGATCAGCTACAAACCACTCTGTCCAGTAGTGTTAGAACTGAACCAGCCTGATGTGCAAGAACACTTCTATTTTTTATGAATTTCAACCAGAAATTCCAGCAATATCAATCTAGTCAAAAAGTTTAAACACTTAAGTGCATTTAACTTCTTTTTTTTTAGCAAACTGTCCAGTATATAGGTAAGCCTGCATCAGATATTTGAATTGTTGACTTGTTAATATCCTCTGGTTGCTGAAAGATATCTTTCTTGTGCTTTGGGATGGTTTGTTTTTCTTTATCCTCAATCACTGTGAAAACACATCTTTACTTTCTGGGAAATCTTCCAGTTTAAAGGCTTAAATCACTAAGTCTTCTGGTTTGTGTCTTGCTGCAAGTGGGAAATAATGGCGATCCTACAGATGTGTTTCCAAGGATTTGCCATTCTTTTCTGCTCTGGTAAAACAGTCTAACTGTTTGGAACAGAATCAAAATGACCTTAACTAAATCATGGATAGAAACCTCCAGGCTTTTCTTGCCTGTTACAATCTTTGGAAGATTAAGTCACATTTTATCATTAAATATTCATGTTTGCATTGTTATGACAAAGTTTATGGAGTTATGATTTGTCTCTTAAATAGCTCTACCATGTATGTGCTTCTTTACAACGATGTGTGATGAATAAGCTTTAAGGCTGTTGGTTGTAAGTTATCAACAAACTGCAAATATTGCTATTTAAGGAAAAAAAAATTCCTCCATTATCTCTCCCCTAATACATGTTGCATTTAAAAATTGAATTTTCATCAGTTTTCAGTTTTTGTAAGCACCAATTTGCAACATACAGAAACATAAAGTAATGTGTTTTCCCCCAAAATACTAGTTTATATGCATTTTGGTATGAAATTAGTATTTTGACAGAATGACAGACTTTAATTCTTTTGGTTGAAAAAATGTAAATAGAATAATTGACAATATGAGAAAACAATGGAAATCAAATTAATGTTCAGTTAAATAAAGTTTATAAATTATTTGTAGAAGATATAGTGATTATCTTAATGTTAAATGCACTGTGATTTGGTATATGTTCCAATGTGCTCCCAAGCACAGGTCAGTGTGGTTTTTTTTCACATTAAATAGAGTCTATCAGAATCACTCTGAACTTCTACAGCTTCAAAAAAATGAAGCTGCTGTGAACGCTTATGTTGCTGCAATTGTCGAAAAGTCACTTTTATAACAAACTTTAACTTTATTGATTCAAAAATGAAAGAGTCAACTTTAGTTGTTTTAAATGTGGATTTAAATTAATCTTTAGAACTGTTTCAAAAATTAAGATCATTCATTAAATGAAAGAGGACCTTGTACTTTCGGTGTCTGTCTCAAAACACTTTCAGCCAGAAACACTATGTAGTTGTGCAAGTGTGCCTGAAAACAAGTGTGGTTCTATGAATTTCCAGATACTCCTCTTATATGAGCATAATTTTGTTACTGCTTAGAACCACAGAATAATTGAGATTGGGAAAAAACCTTTAAGATTATCAAGTATAACTGTTCACCTATCACTGCTAAGCCCACCACTAAAACAGGTCCCAAGTGTATTTCTGATACAATTTTTGTGGATTCATGCTCATCTTTACAAGTGACCACAATACATGTAACGCTAAACTCTTTATTTAGCCTTTCCTCATTCAAATGAAATATTACCCAAGGAGTGTTCTTGTTAGACTTTTACAGATCTGTAAAAAAACATACAGAACGTTTTCTGTTTATCATCCATTGAAGTGAATTTCTAAGGACTTTTTCTACTTCTGTATATAAAAATGCTATTACATTTGCTTTCTCACATAGGCTCATGCTTTTTAGAAGTCCTCAAGAGACACAGAAATAATATATGACTTTTCATAGTGAGACAGAGCTGTAATACCACTATAAACCACTGAGGTAGTGATTTCATAGGAATCAGCTCCTCATTAGTTCCTCATTCCAGTGAACATGCATCAGTTTCTGAAACACACTTCCATGTCCCCAAGGCAAAATATAGAGCAAATGTTTTTGAACTTTAGAAACCTGTGGAAAAAGTATTAATGTTCTGTATGTGTTCTTGGGATTCTCATTTGATGTGCAAAAAGAGTTGCTGTAGACTTGAAAAATCTCAGAAATAATGAAAGAGTTAAAGAGGATTATAGGTCAGGTATGGCTTAAGCTATTGGGAATAAGGAAAAGTGAAAATCACTTTAATAGAAATATTAATGTACTTCTCTTCCAGTTTGATATATCTTACTACTGTTACCTTGAATTCTTTGTTTCTGAAAGGCTGCATCCACTGTCATCAATACTGAATAGCATTTTTATTGCTGCTCCAGTTACTGAAACATGCTAGGCTTCAACAAAACATTTCTGAAAGAAGCAACAGGACTTCTGTGAACTTCTGGAAGCATCTCTAAGTATTGGATTCTCTTAAATATCGGAAGACCCTTATCAAGCTATATAGTAATCTCCCTTGCCCAAAGCAAAGATTCATATTCCAAGTTTGGTCACTTATTTTTGTTTAATGTCTGCCATTATATGTGATTTTAAGTAGTCCAATTCCACTATACAGTAGTCTCCCTGTTGTGGGGTATGTTTGAGAGCGAAGAGTTTGCCATATGAAACATTTTTGTTGTGGTGGGGTTTTTTTTAATTATGTAGCTGCTATTATCACTATTATTATTATTATTACCATTCCTGTCATTTTTGAATCTTGCATTTTTATTTTTTTACTATATTGAAATTTTTGAACACTTCTCATTTTTCCTTCCCTGCTTGTTTGTTGTCATTAGGTTTGGCACTGAGGACAGCAATATTATATGTTCTTTTCATAGCCTGTTCCATAGGGAACCTGTGCTCATCTGAAATAGTTTGGACTAAGAAATCAAGGGAATAGTGTTCAGCTTGTACGCTTTAAATATGCGGCTTACCAAATGATTTTTTTTCTCTTAAGCGTGCGAAGCTATTCTTTTCAAACATCACTGTTCAGATGAAATATGTTTCATTTTTCATCTCATTTTGCTTTGATTACCTCAGACCTCAGCTTCAGTCGATAACAGAAATAAATCCTGTAGCAAGTAAAATATCATGAGCAAAGTAGTAAATTTAATGATGTTATCAAAATATGAATATAGTAAAGGACTGTCATCTCATTATACAAAGGCTCTGATACATTGCTATATTATTTATTCATTGTTCTTTGTGTACAATGATTATTGTTAAAGGTACTATGTCTGTCTGTCCCTGGAGCTGTATTTTCAATGTCATAATATTACTATGAGTAACTTTTTAAATTCTGGGATGTTTTTGAATACCAAGAAGCCTCTTGACTTGCATTTTTAATTTATTTCAGTGCCATTCATGTTAGTTTGCCTTATGTATTGGAGAGTGGTCCAGATAATATATGCTATTTTAAAAAAAAATCATAGTGAGTATGATGAAGTAGGAGTGCTAATTAAAATACCAGATAATCTTACTTCAGAAATATTAAATTGATACAAGGATTCTTATCACAGAATGATTTAAGTTGGAAAAAACTTCCAAGATCATTGTCTAACCTTTGACCAATCTCTGCCTTGTCAACTAGGCCACAGCACTAAGTGCCACAACAATCTGTTCCAAGCTTAGCAACCCTTTCCATGAAGAAATTCTTCCTGATGTCCGACTTGCACTGCCCCTGGCACAGCTTGAGGCTGTGTCTTCTTGTTCTGTCACTGGTTGCCTGGGTGAAGAGGCTGACCCTCACCTGGCTTCAACATCCTTTCAGGGAATTATGGAGAAAATATGGTTACTCCGAGCCTTTTCTTCAGGCTGAACAATCTCAGTTCCCTCAGCCATTATGACAGCTTCTTTATCCACTCTTCACAGAATACTAGTATGGCCTTGGTTGCGAGGCACTATCCATCTCATTCCAACCCCCTCACAGTGGGCAGAAGCACCTTCCACTGGACCAGGTTGCTCAAAGCCCCATCCATCCTGGCCTTGAACACTTCCAGGGATGGGTCATCTACAGATTCTCTGCGCAACCAATGCCAGTGCCTCACCACCCACACAGTGAAGAATTTTTTCCTAATATCTAATCTAAACCTACTCTCTCTCAGTTTAAGTGTTCTGTCACTGCATTCCCTTGTGAAAAGTCCCTTTTCAGCCTTCTTGTAGGCCCCCATCAGGAATTGGAAGGCCGCTCTAATGTCACCCCACAGCCTTCTCTTATCCAGGCTGAATAACCCCTGATTTCTTAGCTTGTCTTGATAGGAGAGGTGTTCCAGGGACTGCTCATCTTACTGACTGTGTGCTAGATCTGCTCCAACAGGTCCAAGTCCTTCCTGTTCTGGGGTCCCCAGAACTGGATGCAGTGCTCTGAGTAGGCTATCATGAGGGCAGAGTAGAAGGAGAGGATCCTCTCCTTAGACCCACTGGCTGTGCTGCTTTGGATGCAGCCCAGGATAGAGGTGGCTTTCTGGGCTGTGAGCACACACTGCCAGGTTGTCTTCTCATCCCCCAAGTGCTTCTCACCAGGGCTGTTCTCAATCCATTCTCCTCCCACCTGTGCTTGTGCTTGGCTGTTGCAACTGGCCTTAACTTAATGAGGTGTGTGCATGGGCGCCTCTCTCAAGCCTGACCTGTCCCCTCTGGATGGCATCCCTTTCCTCCAGCCTTTCAAGAACATCACACAATTTGGTGTCACCAGCAAACTTGCTAAAAGTGTGCTCAATCCCGCTGTCCATGTTGATATTAAACAGTGCCAGTCCCAGTGTCAACCCCTGCAAAAAGCCACTTATCACTGATCTCCACTTGGGCCTTGAGACGTCAAGCACAGCTTTGAGTGCAACCATTCAGCCAATATCTTATCCACCAAGTGGTCCATCTATCCAATCCATGCCTCTCTAGGTAAGAGACAAGGATATTGTCAGCATCAAATGTTCCGCACAGGTCCACGTAGCTGACATCAGTTACTCCTCCCTCACCCACCACCACTGTGGCCTCTTCACAGAAGGCCACCACATTTGTCAGGCACAATTGTCCTTTACTGAAGCCATGTTGACTGTCATCTATCGCCTTATTTTCCACGTGCTTTAGGTTTTCTAGGAGGATCCAGTCCCTAACCATGCTGGGTGCAGAGCTGTGACTGACTGGCCTGCAGTTCCCTTTCCTCTTTTTGCAAACGGGGATTTTATTTACCCTTGTCTAGTCAGAGAGAGCGTCACTGGACTTCCATGACTTCTCAAATAAGGTGGATAATGAATTAGAAACTTCATTCACCGGAAGATTCATAGCTGCATCTCATCAGGTCCCATGGACTTGTGCAACTGCAGGTTCCTTAGATGGTCTCAAACCTGATATCCAGTTCTTCATTCTCCCAATCCTTACCTTTTCTTTCTGTGACTTGGGTGGGGTGACTGGAGAATTACTAGTGAAGTCAAAAATCGTCTTTGAGTACCTCATACCTTTCCATGTATGAGAAATACTCTCCTAAGAGGAGATTTATTCAAATACCATACAATACAAATTTGAGAATCCTTCATATTTACCAGATTCTCTGACCATCGCTTTTAATATTTAAGGACTGTTTTATTATTTTATGCCCAGTGCTGTGGCAAGTAAAAGGAATAAAGCATAAATGCCAGTTAAGTAACAAGCAGACCAGACTCATTGTTGTAGTTGGTTTGCTTTTCTATTTTGTGATACAAGAAGGGCAAACAAACAATTTCAGAGGTTTATTTATTTATTTATTTTTAAAGCCATTTCTCTTCACAAACCTATCCGTTCTCCAAATCAAATAATAATATGGCACAACTTTATAGTTGTGATGCCACCAGTGCAAACCACAGGAGTGATACACTCTGCTTACATGTGTTGATATCCAGTTGTTTAGTTAACTATAATGTCTTTCTGAGGTTTCCAGTTTGGCTGATTATCTACCAAAAATCTGTCATCTCAAATTGCTGCCTCACTGGACAGAATGGCCCTTACTTACTTCTAACAGTGTGACTTCATTTCTGGCTGTTTTAAAAAGCCGTATCTTGTTTTTGATCTCAGATGAGCTATTTATATGGCTTTGTCAGCGACTTTTAGGTTTCATTGTTCCCACTCTCTCAGATTTTGGGCCATCTGTAATGTTTATGAGGAATTACTTACTGCCTTTCACATGAATTCATTAAGAAATATCTTGAATAGCATAGGGCTAGGGGATGATCACTGTAAGTCACCTTGAAAAACAGACATTGGATGATTTGCTGTGGGAAATTACATTTTGAAACATATCAGTAAAATGTCTTTAACATTGATCTCATAGTATGCTAGTTTCTTAATCAAAATGTCAGTGCCCTATCAAATGCTACCCATAAATCTGGGTAAATTCCCACACTGCTATTAGGATGTTCCACTAAGTTTGAAATCTCATAAAAGTGTCAGGTAGGTTTGATAGAGTTGGTTTCCCATAAATTCTCATTGATTGGCATTAATTACAGATTCCTCTTTTTTTTAATCAATCACCATATTAGCTATGTATTGCATGTAGGGCTGGTGTCAGGTTTCCATACTGAAATTTGCCTAGATTATCTCGTATAAAGTTGCTCTAAATGATGACATGATGTGATTGTGTTCTTGTTAAGCTCTGTAGTTTAAACCTTCTCTAAATGTGAGTGGATTTTTTAGCCATCGGTGCATTTTCTGAGGAGTAAAGAAGAGGTGAACAGTACTGAAAACAACACCTTGGGACTTGGGAATAACCTGTGAAAGTGCTGTGATTGCATTTTGCTGCTTTCAGTTAGGCCTTTAAATTGATATACTTAATAGCACTTAGAGATGAAAAATATTTACTTCAAATGCTAGATTACGAAGAAAGACACACAGCAGTTGACTTACAATGGTATTAAAACATTTTTAATATGTTTTGAGGTTCTTTCTATTCCAAATTATGTCAACTCTCCATTTCTTTTCAGATTCTTCTTTAGGAAACCATAATTAGATCATTTTTTTACAGGTATTCTCAAAGTAACCTCATTCTGGACTAGATCAATTTTTCCTTTATAAAGAAATTCTGTTTTTCTACTTCTCTGTTCAGAAAAATCAATGATAGGTGAAAAACTGAATTATAAAATAGAATTAATTCTACACAGGAACAAAAAACTAAATTATTTATCTTGGAAATAGAAGTTAAAGATTTTATCATTAAGATCTGTCCTCTTTTTTTTTAAAAAAAAGTGAATACTTATTCACTTCTCATCAGTGTAAACACAATATTTGTGCAGTATATTGCCTGGTTTTTTGTGGGTCACAGACTGTGTCTGTATCAAACCTCATTATTAGCACACATAACAGGTATGATTTAGACCAGTTGATGATATATATTAGTTATGTTTTTCAGGTTTTTTTTCACCATAAAAGTCTTGAAACTGAGATGAGCCAGCTCTTTGGACGTGTTTATCAGTTTTCACATCTCACCAATAATTAAAAATTGCTAATACTTTTTCTGAGCTGAAATTTTTGTACATATTCTTGCAAACCCAAAGGAACTCAGTTATTTTTGCTCTGTGCTGAATGGTCTCAGGGAATTTAGCTCATCTTTCCTGTATTGATACTGCTATTTTTATTTGCATGTATGGGAATGCCATCATTTTGTAAAAGATTGAACAAAAAAGTTTGAAGATTATAATGTTTTTTTCAAACAAATCCTCTGCTCTTTTGAATGTTGTTCTTCAGTTGCTAACACTGTCAAATAGAGAAAAAAACCCACCACGCCACCATCTTTGTTGCTTGTTTTATTTTTACTTCTGCAGTTCAGTTCCAGAAAACCTTATCTTGAAAACTTGAGCATTAAGCATGCTTTCAGTGTTTTATTCTGTCTTATATGAGCTATTTATGTGATCGTGCTCAGCTGCTAGGTTCTCATTGCTCTTCACAACTGCCTTTTAAAAATAAGCAGTTGTTTTGAACAGAACTTTGTATTTTCATCAAGGATAGAGTTCTTGAAAAATTCTTCAGGTAGTGTAGAGGCTTCATCATTTGATGAGAAGCAGTTTCAGTTGAGCTGAAAATTTGTCCTGCAGTAGGAATCAGTGAGACCTTTGGAAAGACTGATAACTATACTAACAAGCCAACAGCTTTTCTTCAAATTTTTCGATGGCCCTGGTTTCACTGAAAAAGAAGTTAATTTTTATAAATGATCATTTCTATATCCTGCTTGAGACTGTCAGTGTCAAGGGTCTGATGTTATAGAAAGTGAGCAGAGCACAGCTTGTGTTCAGGATTCGTGACCAAATCCTGGATCATTTACAACTCTTGTAATAATTCCTTTGACTATGCTAAAAGGTAGATCTTGTATTTGCGAACCAAAACGGAATGTAAATTCACCTTTTATGTTTTAAAGTTATTTCACTTCTGGAAATGTCTGAAAAACGTGCTGATGATGCACTGCAGCAAGGAACTTATTCTGGACTCATGCTGTGTTGGCTGTCATAAAAACTGAGTATTGTATGATTATAACATCCTATTTCAGCCAGATGCAGTGTCCTTTTTATGTTATTGTGATGTTCAAATCAATCATGGAGAGATTCCTCTTTGCCCATTATATAATTAAACTTCAGTGCTCTTTACCATGATATATTGTGGAAGTTACAATGTGTTCAAAGTGACAAACTAATGGAAGAAAAATCCATTGAGAAATATTAAATGTGAAAAGACTCCTGGTTCATGAAGTCTCTGAGCAACAAATTGCTGGAGATTAGGAATAGGTTTTTGGCAACTACTATTTTTAATTTTTTATTGTTTTTTTAGCACGCATTCTAGGCCTCTACTGTTAACTTCTTACTAAGGACAAGGTCTTAGGTTGAATGGACTGCTCTGTGATTTCACGTGGTGAAATGTGTGTAACCAGCAGTTCTCTTATGGAAGATGGTTATCATCAGATTGAGATACAAAGGATAAATATGACCAATGTATTTCTCATAACCCATGTAATTTTTTTCATTTTACATCCATCCATCCCAAGCCTTAGCTACACTTAGTATGAACGCAATGGGCAAGTGGAATCCAAATTCAGTGTGTTGTACTGTGCTGCTGTGAGAAGGAGGTGTGAGAGACTCACTGGCATGTGTTGTGGCCTTTATATGGTCGTGAGGCTAGTAGTGACATCAGTGCTACAGTTACTCTTATTTTGTTGGATGTTGACCAAGTCGTTTTCACATATTATTTGGAGGCCATTGTACCATTCATGTGTTTTGATTATTCGAGTTGTAGGAAACATGTGGGTATTTGGGGACCTGAACAAACTGGGAAGCAGTAATTGAAAACTATGGACAAAACAGAATTATATGAAAACCAGAGAAAGAAACTCAAGAAGACCCAGTAGAGTCAGATCCAAACACTAACATCATATTTGCTCTGTCACTTGTTTCACAAATCACACCTGCATTTTCTTTCAAATGAAGCTTGTTTGATACATATTTTTGCATGTACTCTGTCAATGTGTCTAACATGTTCAGGGATAGTTTTTTTGTAATTCAATGGATTTCAGTAACACTTTTACTGAATTTTTTGTTTCTCGCTGCACATGACATTTAAACAGTATGTTACTGTCTGCAGCTGTTGCAAATTCATTGCTGATGATTGAAGCCTTGGATTTCCATTCAAGCATGCAACATGTTCCTGCAATCATCTATCAGCAATCTAATCAGATGAAGGTGATTTTGTTAGGGTGCAGTATGGTTACAGAGATTCTCTCCTCAAATGTCAGGCAGCATTTACAATGCAAGAGCACAATTTCTTCATTCACATGTGGCAAGTACTGTTACTGAATGTTTAATAACTGTGCTAGTTTGCAGGCTGACACACTATGTGAGACATTCTGTTAAATCTAAAAGCTGCCATAAAATTTACCTTGGCGTTAAATCTGTTTCCCACCTATAATTTTCATGCTTAATGTTCTGGTCTGGGATTTTAAAATGTGAAGGTATTAGGTTTTTTGATTAATAATTGTCTAACTATTTTGGTCTAACTATTTCTAAGAAATTGTGCCTGTAACTGATTTAGGACCAGTTTGTAAATCTGAATTTCTGTTGTCGTCTTCTGTGCCTGCACCTTATGAAATTAGCTGATTTTTTACAAATCAGAACTGAATGTAAAATAAGCATGCACTATTTATAGGATGTGGTGGTGTGAGATAATGCAGTCAATGGCATTACCTGTGAGTTTCTCTCACCAGGGGCTGCAAGGTAATTCGTATTGGAACTGCTGCAACATATTATGGGCTCTGTCTCTCATGGTTCATGCTAATGTGATGGGTAATTATCAAATAGCTGCTGTCAGAAATGCCTGAATTCTCACAGTAAAGCTATCTGGGGCAAGGCTTAAGGGGTTGTGTTCAGTTTACAATATGTATTTCTAGCTCAGAGAAGTCAAGTATAAGGAAAATTTATGTTATTTTGAGTCTAGAAGGCTTAAATTGTAATAACAAATATCTTCTGGATTCTGTTTTTTGCCTTAATGGCCTAACTAAGAAAGACACTTAGAATATATACCCAGCTTTAAGTACACAAATACTCTGCTGAGGTTAGCAATGCTCTATGTTTTAAACACCTGCTCTATTTGGGACATCAATCTTAATGCATAAATAATTGACTGGATAAATACATAAAAATTCTTCAGTGAAGGTCTTGCAGTTGTCATTAGAAACACTTGGTATTTTGGCCTGTTTGCTAGGAGGATGCTTAGATGTTAAGTATTTCCCATGCTTTAGCACAATGAATGGTTAGAAACACATAGTTAAAAAAAACCAAGAACTTTTTAAGAACGTACTATCCACCATTTTTTTACAGAAAGGATTGCTACAGTTCTCTTTTAAATGTTTGTGAAATACCATGTTTCATGGTACTTACATCTGGTGTTCAGTTCTATTGTACATCATGACAGCTCTTTGGGACTTCAGTAAATGTTTGGGGCATTCTAAAATGAAGTGTCTGAGTTTTTCCTCTTTGTGTTTGTTTTTCCAGATACACTTAAATGTATGTTGGCAAACTAACTGTGGTTAAGAATTGTTCTTAGAAAGTCCAGATGGGTAAACTCCTGCCAGGAAATGAGGGGAAGAATGTTTTAGTGAAAAGTAGGTTTCTTCCATTTGATACATAAGCCTTCTTCACTCTCCTGCTACCCCACCACTGCAACATCAGAAATGGCACAGAATTCTTCAAGTTGCATCAGCATGTTTTATAGTTATCTGCTGCACAGAAGAAGTGGCTATTTCTAGTGCTTATAGAGTAATTACTAAGAAGTAACTTTTCACCTAACACTGCTGTTACATGCCGTTAGGAGAAGCTGAAATTGTGTATATCTCATTCTTTGCAAACAAAAATATTAGCCCTACATGAATTTGAGCTTTTAAATGGGGAACAGTAATAAAATTTGCTGTGGAGATACCTATTAAAGGCGCTATGACTTTAATGTGTGTTAGAGGTGGCACCCACAAACAAATGGATTTCTGGAAGCTTATTCTTAAATACTGGTAGGCAGTAGTGCACTGCTTGCAGGATCACTAACCTGTCAATAAGGATTTGTTGTGATAACTTAATTCTTGTAGTTTGCAGGTTTTGCTGGAGCGTTTGTGTTCTGTGAGAATCTTTTAACCATTTTTTTTAGCTCAGAGAAACCTGACCTAATAAATTTGTACAGTTTATTTAAATTTGATTTAAAGTATTTAGTTTTCTAAGTAACTGTGAAAGTCATGAGTACTCCTTGAAAATATATAGGAATATATAGGCAAAGTATATGAACAAGAGAAGAATCATGATGGTAAACATTTGATCCATATTATCCTCTCCCCTCACGCTCTGCCAAGAAAAAAAACAAACCACCAACCACTCAAAAAAAGCATCCACAAATTAAAGTGGTAAAAATTGCAAGGTTGAAAGCTCTTAAAATCAAATAACCCAAATACATTAACATAATATTTACAGTTGTATTTAAAGTAACACTATTTCCTCTGTTATGTATTTTTTTTATTTTAGAGATTTTAAAATGTCACATATGTCAGATACTGAGTTAGGTTTGAATATTTTAACTAGCATCTTGGAATGTGCTTTGAATGAATTATAAAATTGTTTGGGTTGGAAGGGATCTTAAAAACTACCTGGTTCCAACTTCCTGCCATGTGCAGAGGCGCCTTGAAGGTCTGTTTCTCAATTTAGTTTTGAAAAAGCTCCTGTGAGTGGGAGATCAGAATAAACAGTGTAGGTTACCTAGGAGATGGCATATTGTAGAACAAGATTTATTGCCCTGTATTTTTATTTTTTTTTTTTTTCTTATTTTTCATGCATCTAGAGAAGGTCAGATTGTTTTTTGCGGCATTAGGATGGACTTGGTGCCTGTCCAGTTTTGGACCATGATGTTTTAGGGTGCATGTTGGGAATCTCAGTTACAACCTCGTTCAGGTCCATAGTTGTATGAGAACTACACAGCTAGAACTCTCTTTCAATTTCAAGAAAACATTGGTGTGTTACTTCTGTGATATCTTATTGTCCATGAATTTTTGTTCTCTCTGCTAATGTTCTTCAAGAGCAAGGGAAACAACCACTGGAAAAAATGCACTCAATTTTGCTGGTCTCCCAGCTTTCAACAAGGTAAAGGCACAGCCCACATCTTGTTCTTGATAACAGTCAATGCAGGGAACGGATTCAGTTTAATTTGGAGGGAGGGTCTGCTTCTTTGGAATTAATGCATATTGAGGGTGGTCTTTTGATATAAGTGAAGCATTTTCTGCTTGTTTCATATGGTCTGTGGAGAAAAAGGTGCTTTAACTGTTAAGTTACTGAAAAAGGGCACAACCGTCACTACTGGGCTTGTGAGTGAGAGTAGTTGTGTCTTCTCTTCCTTTTGCCTGGAATATACCGGAATTACCAATGGGAGCAGCACACAGGGGATCTTCTTTTGGGCTCAGCTTCTTTTGCAGATGGTAATCTAGAGTGTAGAGCATATTGTGCCCAGGCTGTACTGTCCTGTGTTCCAGTCTCTGAGTTCAGTGCTAATTAAGCATTTGGTGTGTCAGGCTGAATAAAATATTGAGTACATGAGGAATCCAGTGGATACCCACTCTGCTAGGGGGTGCATAAAGAGCTCTGCATGCTCAGGAACAAGCTAAATACAGGTTTTCTATTTTCTGTATAAAGATGTGTGTTTTCCAAGGTGTCGTTGAGGCACATCCTGTTACAGATTTGTAAAAAGTGACTGGGCAGACTACTTATCATTTTAAGGGCTGGACCATCTTTTCTATGGTAGGGCCTGTTTAAGTGGTGAGGTTTATTTCCTCAGGACTGGATCACAACGTGATAGTGGTTAGATGAGAAGTTAAAACTGTCAACATGTGAAGCAGGCAAGGCAAAACCACACCTGATATCCAGCTATAACTTCTGTCTGAAATTTAAAGGACACATTTTTTTATAATTTGCCTTGGCCTGAGCATTAGAATGAAGTGTGTGTTTTACAGACAATTGTAATTCTCATTTTGACTACTAATTGCCCCAAAGGGATTGTTTTATGCTATGTACTTTTCCAAGGTCTTCCTACCTCTCTACTACATATTCATGAATATGTAGGCTGCATGATGGAAAGTTTGTTTCCAAGTTTGAGCTTGCTGCTATTAAATGAGATAATGTCTGTACAGAAAGAATATCGGTAAGGAAACTGTGAAGGCAGTGGTAAGCACAGGGCAGTGTTTGGCGAACTCTGGCTGATTAATTGCTTATGTCATCTGTGGGAGAATTTTGGAGTCTGAAAAAGGATGTGTCATAATAAATATTATAATAGACATTACATTTGCATGAACACAACATTTGTGAGACCAAATTTGTGCTGTTGGCCTCTGCAAGCTTTATATCCTACCCAGCATGTGGAATGAAACAGATCAGTGTTTCTGTGCCTGGCTCTGCCACCACACACCTGTAAGTCGGGGTCGGCTTTAGACCCATGTGTTCGCAGCTTTGGGGACTCAACATGGTGCTTTTGAAATTCTGTGACTAAGACACTACATCTAGACAGTTGTTTTTTGTTTAATGTCTTTGGTAATGTGCCCTTTTTTATTTTTCTGGTATCCCATTACAAGGCAATGATTTTGGTAATGCATTTGTATCTTTCAAATTATCACTTTTCCTTTTACTTCAATTTTCCTAAAATTGTTTAGTAATAAACACATTTAAAAGTTGTGGGTGTTCTTTTCTTTTTTTTTCTTAAATAGATTTTTGGGGTAACTTTCAAGTTTAAACTTTGACCATTTTAGTTTGTAAGACAGATATTACAATAAAAAATTTTTTTAAATGTCAAATGCAGAACTTAATGTATGTTGTTTGGGGAAACCATTCAAGAGCTGTTTATGCTCTTTTAAAGATTCTGCTATTGTGTAAACCCATTTTTAGTCACATTTTCAAACTAAATTACTGTTCTTTCAGAGTGAGGGCATGAATTTCTATTAAAGTAATTTCTTTTGACTAAGAATGTATTTACATGCTATTTCTACAGGTAGAAATCTTTTAAAAAGAATCGTGGAACAGAAACTGTTTTGCAATAGAGAAGGATAAATGGGTCCTGCCGTCAGTTGCCTGGCTGGTCAGAGAGGAAATTGGACTGGAAATTAGCAGCAGTTAGGAAGATAATGTGTTTCCAGAAGTAGAGAGATATGCAAAACCATGCCCCATTTAGTGCTCCTCAGAGGTCCACAAGGTCAAATATTGCTGGTAAAATTCCTCATGCCTGAAGGCCATGGCTTATTATAGCCAGTAAGTTTTTCTCAGTCCCTAAAACAGAGATGGAAGCCACAGACCATGCCTGGGTGTGCCTGCTCCTTAACTGGCTGGGTGACATTCTGGTTGGCACCATCTAAAATGTGTCAGGGACTTTGCTAACCCTGCAACTGTATGGATGACTATTCCATCACTCTAAAAGGCTCTTGGATAGTCTTTAAGAACAAGCTGTTTGCTAGTGTAGATGTAGCCTTATTCTCTTCTGGATTTTTTTTAATTTAGGAAAACAATGAGGATTTTTTTCTGCTTTTTTACAGTGAAGACAATGTAAATAGACAATGGTTTATTAGAAAAAACACATTAAGTCACATTAGTGAAAACAGTCTATCAAGGCTTCATCAGCATTATACTAAAGGTATGCAAACAGCCGTCTACACTAGATAATATATCTATGCATTAAATTATCTTAAAGGAAGAATGTCCACATCTTTCTGGCTTTAATAGTGCAAAATCCCTTTTCAAATATGTCACTCTGCTGTCATCTACCGAGAAATGTTGGCTTCTTCTGTACTGGTATGTACATGAAATATGGCTTTTCTGTTAAATGCTTGTTTAACTTATTTACTGCATTTTTCTGATTTCTTATGCTATAAACTATAGGTAAGAGTATGCAAACATAGATTTATTTTTTTTCCCAACAAGATTATATAGGAGCTAATGAATTTCCCACTGTGACTTATGTTTTCTAGCTCATCTTGCATATATATTGCATCTAGCTCATCCGTATATATTGCGTATAGAAAATATATTGGAAAAAGGGCTAATGATGGCATAAAACTAAATGCCAGAAAACTGTCAGTTCACTGCAGAAACTTTAGAAATTTTGCAGTACAAGATTAGCCCAAGTGAAGAGTGGGGTTTGGTAGGATTTTTTTGTGGACTTTTTATTTGTTTGTCCCTTCTACCCACTTCATTTCCTGCATCCCTCTGTAACTTTCAAGAGCATCTAGTAACCTGTAAGAACCTCTGGGGAAAGCTTTTCAAGTTTTTAGGCTATAGTGTCATTTTATTAGAGAGAGACTTATTCAACTCCATAGCAACGCTGTGTGTGTTTGGGTTTTTTAATGTGTGAATCATGTAAAACACTGGATATATATTTGCATTTCATAAGTTTGTGAGGTGTTTAGGCTAGATATCATAGGTCAAATTTTGCTATTTAAAATACTAAAATACTTGTCTTGCCAATAAAACCTCTTTATCTCATTGCACAGAAAGGAAGAAATAGTTGTTCCTTGTGTAGGGTTATATACAGGTTTTATGTAGCTGAAACAAATAAAATTAACAAAACATATGCATAGTCCTCTTCCCTTCTTGGAGGATGGCGATATGAATCAGCTATTAGCATTAGTATATTCATGTGATTATATTTAGCATCACTGCTCCTTTTTCTGTATATCATATATTTTGGCTATCATGCAGGGTACTTTGGTTGCTTTTTGTTTTAACAAAGTCTCAGTTTGTGTGCTACCATACAAATATTCCATCTGTCTTCTCAGTTTATGCAGAATAAAAGATATAAACCAGGAAACGAGAAAAGGAAGGTTGGAACGCTCTGCAAAGAGACCTGGAATGGTTAGATGGATGAGCAGAGTCCAATAAGATGACATTTAATAAGTCCAAGTGCCAAGTCCTGCATTTTGGCCACAATAACCCCCTGCAGTGTTATAGGNATGTGGATGTGTTTAAGAAAAAACTGGATGTAGCACTAGGTATCATGGTTTAGTTGAGGTGTAAGGGGTGAGTTGGATTTGATGTCTTGAAGGTTTCTTCCAACCTAATGATTCTGTGAGAGGAAAAGATTCTAAATTTACTAAAATTAATCCCAACCTCATCAACTCTGGCAATTGAACAAACCTGAAAAAAAACCTATTAGAAAAAATTTGCAGATTTTTCTCAAGTATTATGGTTTAATGTGTCTTGTTCTATGTGGGTTACACATTAGCTCTGTTGGTAGGACACAAGACCTGCTCCTTATCATTTTTGTAGGAAGAACATTAGGAGCATTAACCCAAATCAGTTAGTAGAACTCTATTAAGGCTTAAGGACAGCATAGTTGTAGTTGTGCTAACAATGTATTGTCATAACAAACAACTTGCATCAAAAGAAAAGCCACAAACTTCTGGGCGGCAAATAGAAATAAAAAAAACCGCCACTGACTATTCAAAGAATATGCAAGAGGTGCCAAACACTTTTGAATCTTCTGAGAAGCAAGCATACCTTGTACAGAGGGAGAGAATAACATTTCTGCCATTTCCTGCCTTTCCTCTTCTCACTGTTTCCATTGTAACTGGGCAGTCTTGGCTGGTTCATTCTCATTCATGTCCTGATTTATGGCAGGCTTTGGGAAGATGACAGAACAAACTGTCCAATTTTTCAAAGCTGAAGACACAGAGATGAAGCAAAGAGCTACTCCTGTAGTATTACAGCCTAATTCTGTCTGCCCAGTGTCATCACATAAATACTGATGCTCCCCCTGAGGCAGCCATAGTGCTAAATGAAAGGTGTCTTAGTACTGTCTTTCAGCTGTATTAGAGACTTGTAGATCATCTATATGGTTAATGGATGGATGTGAGGCTCTAGGACATAGGTGATATTAGTTAAAGGCTGGAAATCTGAACCCAAAAATAACAGTCATTTTTTAAATGCCTATTGGGTTAAAAATACCTTTTTTGAAGCTTTGAACCTGCCCAGTTCCTTTGATATCAAGGCATGGACAAAACTTAAATTTTTCAGTTGTGACAGGATCAGATGGATGGAAATCTGCTGCCTATGTTGCAGAAAAACCATCAGTATTTACAGACTAGACTGTGGAATTACTCCTGTCATATAGAACACTCAAAAAAGTGTAATAGTCAGTTAAAGAAATTATGTAGTTTACTTAGGCATTGTGATTTGTTAACTCTGTGGGCTACTGAATCTTCTTTGAGAGATCTTACAATCGAATGTCACCTGTGCAATATTTATAGCTCAAGGAGTCCTGTTTCTTGTACTCTTGAAGATTCTTTTCTTCTAGTTATTTTGAAGCTTTGATCACTGTCTTTAGCCTAAGTGCTTGCTAATATGGTTGGAAGATAAACAAATCACTCAAACCTGTAATTGCAAGCAACTTTATGTGCTACAAGAAGCACAGCCTGAGGATCCACTATCATGTAGTATTTTAGCTTCTTCTCTCCTTGATCCCTTTTCTTGGCTTTTGTTCACATAAAAATTCAAATCTGATTGCCAGAGGAAATTAAGCTCAAAGTAAAGGGTTTATTCTCTACAGGAAACACTTGATAACAAATTTAGACAGTTGGATTCTACTTTAAAAGAGACTGATAGGAAAATTTTAGTCCTAGGAATCAGCACTAGTGTTTAGGATATGATGATTATAATGCATTGTAAGAAGCTACTCTAGAACTTTTTCTGTGGCTCAGGTAATTCAAAGGAATTTTTCTAAAAGAATCTGTTTCATACATGCTGGTGAACAAATGCAGCAGAACAATTTGGGTTGGGGTCTGAAGTCTGGGCTAGGTAATTTAATCATCTTGTAACCTGGAGTCTTGATTCAGCCCAAAAGTTAGTTTTGATCAGAGATTGCATTGGATAGATGTATGGATGAAAAAAGTTAGGAGCAGAGAAGGAAAGGGGGAGAGTTTGCACTCTTTCAGAGGAAGAAAGGAAGCTTTTGTATTACTTCATATGAAAGCATGGCAGTTCTAATTGAAAAGTTATTACTTAAACTATCTTACTGTATTTTCAAATGCCACAGTCATGTAAATAGGTCACATGTACCTGTGACCCATTCGTTTGGCATTTTTTGGGATTGGCTGTCTAGAGGGCCTTTGATTCCACTACAAGATAACATTCCAGGCAAAGACCACTTATAAGGACACACAATGCCCTACAGCCTCCATTTCTTTGTCTATACTTTGAGAAAATGGGTGTTTATCAGAACTGGGTTGTTCTGCATTTGTCATGGAAATACTGCTACTTGAAGGAATGACAGCAGAATTAGTGACAGAATTGTTTGAGCTCGAGTCACCACTTGCAGAGAAATGAAACAAATGCGTTGTGTGGTTGCGTTTAGATGAGCAAAGCAAATGAGAAATGTTGCTGTTAAAAATGTGAAAAGTCACTTTCCCACAAAGTACTTTCCTGCGTGGTTGAAGTAGCGTTGTGTGGGCAGCAGCAGCTAAGGGATTCTCAAGGCACTTGTGTTCTATTTTTCCACCATGTTCTTTCTAGCAGACAAGAAAAGAAAATTGCATGATAGGTACTACATTTCTTGTTGCTTTCCTTATACAGAAAATTCCTAGAAAACTATAGATTCATGTTCTATTCAGAGACCAGGTATAATTATAAACTTGTACAGTTAATAACCCATCATGCCAGTTAGTTGAATCTTAAATATATCTTTCTCCTCTGTTTAGATTTTAAAACAAATCAGTAACTTCACAGGGTTTTAGTGTGGACAACAGATAGGACAGCTTTTTTTCCATCATCAATACTCTTGGCTATATCACATCAAATGTTTGAATAAAACTGAACGGTAATATAGCTGTCCTGTTAAAAAATTTTGAACAGTACCTCTGTTCTTCCAATGAATTTTGGAAAATGAAAGATAAAAATCTTTTTTCCTTGGCAAGGGGAATAAATCCCAAATCAACAGGTTTTTTTTTAGCTTGATTTTTGTTCATTTTTTTAAGAATGTGGATAAAAGTGGGATCTGGGTATGATGACAATAGTCTGCTACTATTTTCTATCCCTAAAAATGTCTCGTGAAAATTATTTATGATGAGTTTTAGAAACATTTTTAAATTTCTAAACCTTGGCTTTAAGTGACTTGGTCAGAACTAAAATGCTAGGTCTTGTAAAGATTCATGAGTAGTATGTCTATTTCCTGTCCCATAATTTGCTACTCTCAAATACTTTCCATATCAAAGGCTTTCTGTTCAAATAATTATTATGCAACAAATTGTCTTTGTTATTCTCAACTGAAGAAAAGGCATGGTGAATATGTTAAATTCTGAGACAAAGAAGTGGAACTGTGTATTTTTAATGTTTTTCTTATATGAACTTAATTAAAGTCAAGCAAGAATTAAAACGAGATATTGTATGAGATGCTGACATTCTGATACATGTCTTTTAGTCACTTGAACACACTTAGATGGCAAGTGTTATAGTTAAAAAGAGAGAAACTCTGAAAACACAGGAGGATAGCTCCTGAATGCTACTCATGTCAAAAATGTAATAACAATTTTAAAAGTTCACTCTCTCCATCCTTTGCCCAAGTCAAAGTTGATGTTTTCACCAAGACCAAGCCTGAGCAAAGAGCTGACTAAAGATACTTATACTAAAGATCTTTTATTATGAGTAGCAGATCTTCTTAGCCAGAGGCATTTTGAGAAGGGCAAAGGGATTCGGTCAGAAAGCAGATATTAGGGAGATGCTCATGTTTCTTCTACATTTTTATGCTGCTTTTGTCTCTTGCCAAATTAAATAACTCTATAGTACTTACAGACATTTAAATTTAAGACATTAACACTTTATTGGTTTCTTCGCATCAGAAGACATTTCAACTAATCTTTGAGGTCAGCTTAGTTATCAGCAGTTTATTAGCAAGTTTTATTGTATACCTTTTCATCTCTCTTGCAATATCAGGTTTTCTCCTTGAGTCCCATAAAGGCATTTCTGTTGAAGTCCACACTTTTGACAGTGTCTGTGAATTGCCATCTCTGGCATGTTCAACAACAGGGATTCTGTGAATTTGAAAGTGGAAGGGATGGGGAAATTTCTGTATAAATGCATATAAAGTATGCTGTTACTGGTGTCATGCTTGTCTTTTCATTCTTGCAGGGTTTTCTGATTCCACTCTGAATGTTTAAGTCTTAGACCAGGTACCGAGTTTTTCATAAGGTCTTTTCTTTCTAAGAGAAAAAATTTCTTTAAGTTTGTGGGGTTTTTTAATGGTGAAGAAATGTTGTCCGAGTGTAACGATCATGCTTTTTAGAGATTTGTATTAGTTTTGTTATGTAAATTATTAAAGCGAGCAACATATTTAATAATTGGATTGAAGTATTCCTAAAATCTATGCTAACCAACTTCAAATCCACTGTCACTTAATAACCTTAAAATTTTTCTGCTAAATGTTAACAGAAAATTAGCAATTAATCACATGCATTATTATACTGCTTCTAGTGATGAATTCATGTCATTCTTTTAACATTGAAACAGACTTAAGGACCTACCTGATTCAGTTTAAATGCTTATTTAATACTATGCATAAATCTTTTCCCTTTAAAATGAGTTAACTTTATTTGTCCTTAACCACTGAGGCATGAGAGCTGTATTTATCCCTTGTTTGCCTAGGAGGGGATCCACTTAGCTGTGCCCAGGGGAAGCCGCATTTTTCAGTTTAGGGAAGTCAGCTGCCCTCAGGAATGATGTTTACATCAATGATATCATGATCAAGCATCAAGTTTAAGAATCACAGGAAATCCACAGAGAAAAGGTTTGATTTTGATTGGAATCTCAAGTAGGAGAAAACTGTTCTTGAATGGGGAGCATCTTAAAAAGAAATAGCGCTGATGACAGAGCAGAGCCTAACGTTAACTTCTCATTTACAAGTATTATAATAACAGCTTCAGATAAATTCCAAATGTAGAGGACGCAGAAGGATTTGCTTGTTTAAAATGTAGGTAGCTATAGGAGTGCTTTTGTTTTATTTATTTAGTTTTTTACCTTAAACCCAACTCTATTGCAGATATTTGGGTAATAACTTTCTCCCTTTGATCTTAACAGCTGTTTAGGTCTTAGTGTTTTCTTAGCAAAGCCAAACCATGCAGAGTAGCAGTCACCAAATAAATGGTCCTAGGTGATGCTTACTATGCTGAGTACCTGATTGGAGGTTCTTGGTAGTATTTGGTGAGGTGCATGGGGGAACTGCCACTATTTTGAGCAAGATATCTTCCAGTAACCAGAGATAATCAAAATCTGTTTGCTCACAGAAGAAAGTGGAGCAGTCTTGTGTATGTAATACATTCACAAGTCTATCACAAAGTTGTTTAGGACTTAAATCTTTAAGAATTTCTCTTTGGCTTTACAACCCTCCTCATAGTAGTTAGCCAGTGTAGTTCTGATTTTTTTTCACTTATGTAACTTTAAAAGCAGTGCCTGTTCCATGTCTGAACAGTGATGTTTTAGATTTATTTGTTTGTTTTTGTCACAGAGATATTTCTATGACTTGGAAAACTACTGCCTGTAGTTCTTTGGGAATGTGGAAACCTGATAAGGTCTCTGCACAGAGTTAAGCTCAGTCTTTCCCAAAACATCCCAGAAGAAATATTTGATTCCACAGCTGTTCTGAAGTGTGTCTCCTTCAATCTGTCCCCAGATCCACTGCATATCTACTAAATTTTTCAGGTTCAAAAGCAAATGAATCGTTATCACAGTGGTGTGCCACAATAGCACTGAAGTTTTCTCTCTTTCATGGGGATAATTATGATTATATAGTTGAAGTGGGATTTAAGTTTACTAGTAATTAAAAAAAATTAACACCACACCTTCAATGGCTGTAAAACATATTCATAAATGGCTTTGCCTATCAATCCTAAATAAACATGTGGACAGTTGAGGAGAAAAATACCAATAGGCTCTCACATTCTTTTGTCGCTTACTAAGAACTAGGAATAAGAAATCTGCCTGAGTTTCCTTAGTTTATCCAACTTACACAGCACAGAATGAGAAACAAGGGGAGGAAAGTGTATTTTTATGTATACATGTTGTACACCAGCCAAGGTGCAGGCTATCTTGGTGGTACTTAGCAAAGATTAGTAGGGTTTTTTCTGACAGTGTAGTAAACTGGACATGAAAACATATATCAAAAGGGTAGAGTTTCTTCTAGGCCTTTTTTAGACTGCCTTCCCCTGATGGTTTGTGTATGACTTTGATCTTACTTATGTTGGTTCCTTGACCATATAGAAGACAGTTCAGTTATCATCAGCAGTTACGGGTATGTAAACCCCTGGTTTGTTTGAAAAGACAGAGTTTACAGAGAGATACTTTTAGTAAAATATCAAAGAAGATTTGGGGATTTTGAAAAATTTGAGCGTTTTCTTCTTGAGTTTCATAAAAAGTAGCTAACATTGACCATGTATCTTTGAACCTTTTCTTCCCTCGTGCACTTTTTATGATACTGTGTGACACAAAAGTGATTACAGAAGTGAAGAATATGACAGAGTGTGTAAGAGTGATGCCTGTTCCCTTCTCTGAATAACAATCTATCAGATACACTGCCAAAAGGAAGACATCTATAGTGTTAAATAGAATGTTCACAATTTCATGGGACCTATGCCTTCAGGCAAGAAAATGATCTAAAGGTATTCACTACAGTGGAAGGTGACCATAAAACTACTCACTTTTAGAACTAAGAAAACCACTAAATTTTGTCTCTGCTTTTGCAGTAATTCCTTGATATGATTCATTGCTGAACAGCAATACTTACAATCATCAGAAATGTTTTCGTACCTAAAAACACATGTGCAGAAAGGAGGAATAATGTGATTTCTTCTCTTTTAAAATATTTTAGAATTACTCAGATTCTGATGTAGACTGTATGAATTTTTGCTCATTCCTTCTGTGTTGTTCTGTAACATTTGGGTGTTTTTAATTATAAACTCGACATTATGAAAGTACTGTCTCATATATCATAAGTTTAGAAACATTTTAATATCAACTATCAACCTTAAGAAGTAACTACTGCTTTTTATGGATTTTATTTTACAGTTTGAGACTAATTTAGAAGTCTTAAACTGGCTGGCTCCTAGGTCTCTACACCTGTTCAGAGTTTAACATTGAAACATAAATTATTTGGATTAAAAAACCCAGAAAATTTCCCTCCTCAGGGTTCCATACACTGGGTGAAAGAATAAATAAAAGAATGGCTACATTTACATGCCTGGTGAAATGCAAGGCTAAAGAGTGAGAAGTGGCGGCTACACTCCTCCCTCTTATATTTTGCTTTCAGTAATTTCATTGCTGGAACCAGTTGATAAGCAACTTGTACTGATGGTTATTTGTAGTGGTAATTTCATAGGTATATGCCCTAGCATAAAAAAGTATGTTAAGTCTCTGGGAAATGTGGTAGATTGAACAAATACATACTTGTGGATTGTGTGTTTATGCAATATGCAAAACATGGCAACATCAACTTTTATATGCAGCTGGAAACTTAATTGGTTTCTTGATTTTTAAAAGCTTTTAAACAGATGGAATGTGTATTAGTGCAAAAAAAAAGAAATATTAAAAATGTGGAAATGAAGTCCACACTACTGCAGAACTGTCAGGCACTCAGCATATTGCATTTTCTGCTCCCATCTTTCCCTGTACTTTTGAACTCCCAGCACAGCACTGAGGTCTCAGACCTCCAGAGACAGACTATTGCATTGATTGTGTAGAACTGTGCTTTGTGTGGGTTGATACTGTTTGATTTTCTAAGGGTTTACTGCTAGTTTCAACATATCTGTTGTGAATAACTCTTTTATTCTTTAATCTTCAGGATTTCTTCTGAAAAAACACTTGACACATAATCTTAAGGGATTTTTTCCCTGTATTTTTAATGAGCCCTCTGTTCCATTTGTGTTTAATATTAAGATTTACTATTTCTTTAATTGCAGTTTAGTCAAGCAGAGAGTCTTTCAATGGATAGCTTTGGAAAGTGGCAAGATTTCCTTTTGTTGTATTAAACAGTGTTTTCACATTTCATAATGTTCTCAATTCAGCAATACTGAAGCACATCATAAATTTAATTAGAGGAGTTTTCTTAAAGCAGTGTTTGGGCTGATAAACAGAAATATTGAGAAGCAATTTTCCTAATGATATAGCAGAAGTATTTTGAGAGTTTAGCACAAGACTCTTTGACTATTTTTCCCTTTTTGTCTGTCTTTCTATGGAATAAGAATTGCATAGTTTTATTTACCTTCTTACCTTCATACCTTCCATGATAAGAACCATCATGAGGTATTATCAAAAGCAATTAGAATCACCAAACAGATGCTCATTTGGGACAAAAAGAGGTCTAAACCTATTTCAATTAGTTCAGAGCTTAAAGCCTTTATTACTCTTCTTGGTTTTGATTCAAAAAAGTTTTTATTATAATGAGTAAGTACTTTTATCAAATGTTTTTTGTATGTTTCCTTTCCCATAGTTTACCTGTTCTGAAATTGTGATTTATCAATATTCTTTTAGTTGTACGCAGCAGATGTACTGAAGCAAAGAAATATATATCTTCTGCACTGAAATAAGTCCTTCTTAACATTTAATTCAAACAAAATAAATTCAAATTAAAGGGCAAAGAAATTTAAGCTCCAAAACATATTAGCAAATAATGCAAAGATCAATGGATACATTTTTAAAGGTTGAAAATAAATTGAAGTTACAGATTGTATAAGGTTATCATGAATTCTGGATGAGTGCGTAGTTCTGTTGACTTATTTGAAACTGAAATGCTTGAAGTCACTTTCAATGCTTCAGTGCTTTCAATATTCAAAAGTTGTGTGTGTATCTGTGTCTTGAACAAGAGCAAAAACTTGGGAAGTCTGAGGTCTTGTCTAAGGATGACGTTAAGCATATTTTCTTGCCTGGGATTACTTTCTGATGTTATGAAATAGGACACAAAGATAATTTACCTGTGTAGAAACATATACAGGTGAACATTTCAAAACTCTTGTGAACAATTACTTTGAAAAATAGACTTGCCTTTAAACTGTACTCTTGCCACATAGCTCTCTTAAACTGCTACTAAGACATGCTTCAGACATTGTGCCCTTCACTTATTGCGGGGTGTGAATATATTGGTGAATCTATTGCATGTATCAGCACTTCTGTGGCAAACAGGAGGGACTAACCCAGGAGGAAGGTTACATTAATACTTCTCATATCCCAGTTACCAGATGCCACCTTAGAGTGGCACGGTACTGCACAGTACTGTATTTATCTTATGTAGAAATACACAATATAGCTAAATTATCATCACCACTGAGGGAAAAAAACCCAAAATAATAAATGACAGCTGTTTTGCAGGCAAAGAACTCCCTGCTGCAAGGCTGTAGGCATTGAGAAAGTAAGAGTCTCTCTGGACTGCTTTTAGGACAGCATTGCAGGAAATCGTGCCAAGTTGTAGAGAGGGAAAGGGGATTTTGTATTAAACAAAACTGATTTTTTTCATTCTTATTCATCCACACATTCTCTTTTACTCATGTATTACTGAGTGCTGCAATATGTGTCCACACTGTTTAGGTAGGAACTGGGAGTGACACTAGTGAATACCTGGCATGTGTTTTTCATGGCTTTTGGATTGTTCCTGATGCTGCGGCCTGGATGTGACTTTTTCACCCTAAAAAAGTTGACAGTAGCTGTAATTTTTTTTTTTTTCCTTCATCCTATCCCAACCTTCAAGAGTCATTAGGAAATGCTGCTGATTTATTCACTGTCTTTTTTTCTTCCCTTGCTGCAGTTTGTTTGGGGTTTTTTCCTTGTTTTCTTAGTATTTTTTTTACCTAGGCCAGGTTTCTTGAGAAGAAACCATGGTGTTAGTATCTTGATGTTGTCAACAATTGTCATTCTTTTATGCCTTCTTATCCTTTCTTCCAATGTTTTTATAACCTTATGTTCCAATTCACATTTCATTTATACCTTGTTTTCATTACAAACCTCCACAATTTGTTGCTGGAAAGAAGGTCTCATAGCAACAAAGAAATTACAAACTTTAATCTGCAGCTCGTATTGTAAAGCATGTCTTCTGGCTGCTTTTATTTACGTATGCTTAGAGTGATTTGGACACTTAGAACAATTCCTTGTAACAAAATCTTATCAAAGAATAGTGTGCCTCATGTGGCCTTCCCTGGGGTACAGTGGAAAAGAGAACAAAACACACATTTGTTTGAAAAGTATTATGCTAATAAAGGCAGTTTAAGAGGCTAATGCAACTTGATTCAAACACTGTATACTTGCAAAAGTAATGTGGGGTGCAAGAGTGGTAGAACTTTCCTTTATTATGATGGTAAAACTGTATCTTAAAGATTTCCAACATCACAAAAGCAAGGCCAGACTTCACTATTTTTGAGCTAAAATTCAATGTTGTAGAGTTCAGAAAATGGTAATAACTGTAACAAGAATAGATAGTGGCAATATTCATGCATATTGAAATTGGTTAGTATTTTGCCTTTGATGACTATACTTAGAGAAAGTCTAGATAAAGTGATTTTTTTTTTTTTTAATAAATCCAGAAGATCACAGAACGTGTCACACTGATAGCTTCTTTGCTAGGAAAGATGCTGAACAAAATACACACCTAGACTGGTATTTTTGCAAGGGATCCCTTGTAAACCTTTCCTAGTGATTGTCCTTGTTTGCTGTTGGCAGGGGTGATTTGTCTGCTCTCTCAAATGTCAGTTACCCAAAGATAAAGGAAGGACATGAGCAGCAGGTATGTAATCTTCTCTTTATCTCTCCTTCAATATTTCAGGAGTTTTACTTTAAATGTGGAGCACACCCAACGGCTGACAGTGAAACATCTGTGGCTTTGAACCTCGTTACAACAAACAGCCGCTGTATCACATGTATAACATGCACAGATATTAGGTAAGTACAACAAAAATTGTCAGAGATGTACGGTCTCAGTGCTTCATAGTGCTTAACCACTTCCAAAGAGCCTCTTTTTCTTTGCTGGTTTTCCTTTTTAAAGGCTGGACTTTTTTTTCCCTGGTAACCTGGTGAAAAATGGGTTATATATTCAGGTGTGTTATTTGTTTTTCTGGTAAAATTGCATTTCATATTTTTGTACATTAGTCATGTTGCAGGTGGAAATCTGACTGCTTAAGTTCTAACTAAAACCTTGAGTGCTCAAGATAGGGGTGTTAAGTGTGCAGATATTTTCTGCTAATATGTATTCAAGAGCCAGGGAAAGAGCTGGATTTTTGAGGAGGACAGACTGTTCCTGAAGAAATTAACTTCTTGGTGTTTGTTCTATAAATCAAAGTAAAATGCATCTGTTCTCATGTTTGTGTTTGTTGTAGTTTGAAATACTGTAATCCATCTTTGTATGTGGTATTTGGGCACATGCATTCAAGAATATCCATTACTTGCAAATGCATGGATTAAAAACCAATTGCCCGAAAAAGACAGCTACCATTGTAGTGAGGAATTACCTGAAACACATTTATCTACTGATTAGGAGATATTTTGTATGAAAGTGTAAAGCGAATTGTGAAATAGTAGTTGTTGGTCAGAAGGGAGAAATTGGAAAGGACACTTGAACTCTGTACTGATTCATATGGTGTGTCTTCTGGAAAGAACTGGTTTTGGAGGCATCCTTTGTGGTGTATTTACAGAACTGGCTCCTAGGTACAGATTAAATGAAGACCAAATATCAGTTTCTGTCAGATGGGTGTGTCAGCATTTTGCAGCAAGGTTGCAGACTCAGCTACTCAAAAGTGGGTGTTTCTCCTGTCCCTTCTAAAAATTCCCTGGGAAAGAGAATGATTTGGCTTTCTGAAGTGCTTACCCCTAGGGCATGTCTGTACTGCTAAATACAAGAGGGCCAATGGCTGATCCCCAGTCCCAAGCCAGATGGAAATGACTGACAGATGTTCTGCACAGAGCTGTGTAACCTAGTGCTCTGTCAGAGCTAGCTTGGGTTAGTTGTGGAGTCGAAACCCCTACAACCATTGCCGATCTGCAGTGAAAGTACACTTTTTATCCTAGCAGTGAGAGGGAATGGAAAAGGGTTATTCATGTCCCAGCATCTCCTGTATGAGGCCCAGGAAGTTTCAGAAGAGATCACTGAACTACATGGAGTACAACAACAGGGTAAAACTTGCTGAATAGATGAGCTTTTTGGAATCAACAGTACCTATCTCTGGGACCTGTGTCCACAGGGTTCTCAAGAACTCTAAGTATTTCTGAACTGTAGGAAAAGTTGTCTGTTCCTGAGAATTTACTATGTTTTTGTCAAGTTCTCAATTAAACAAAACAAAAAACCCAAACAAACAAACAACAACAACAACAAAAAAACAACCCACCAAAACCAAGCAAACAATTCTCCCCCAAGAAAACATAAGGAAAAAAACTTGTCTGAAATCCTCTTTCTGGGTAACATTAAAAGAAGCAAAATGTAAGAATGTTTTTTTTTCTGTCTCATCATGTCAAAATATTGATACACATTTCTCTATGAAAACTCTAAATTTTTGAGAATTTATCCATATATTAGACTCTGATTATCTTTCAGAATTTAGATTTTTTAAATCCATAAAAGCCTCTCATGCACTTTTGTGTAATACTAGACATCCATAGGTAATACTAAAACCTAAGATACTATTTTACTATTTTATTTTTGTACGGCAAATCCTGCAAGTTGTTAAAAAAGAATTTCACATGTATCTTTGGGTGGATTAAATAATTTTCTTATTAAAGGTGTGCGAGAAATTGGTTTAATTTCTGATTTTGTCTTTTACCGGTTGCGAGGATGGTCAAATGTGAGTTTTGACCATCAAAAAGAGTGAGATCGTACAATGAAAACATTTATCATTTATGAAAAGATCGTTGTAAAATACTGGACTACTTTAAAAAATCTCCACTGTTTTGGTTTTTTTTGGGTTTCTAATTGCTTTCTCCAGCCTAACATTCTTGTAATATTTGTATGTAATTCCAAGAAATTACATAAATAGCCATAATCTTTTTACTTCGGTTAAATATTTAAGTGACTGTACTGACAATTACATTCTAATACGCTTTTGCAGTTGAAAAGTAGCATTTAGGACACTCTGCAGTTTAGAGTATTTTGTGAAACCTACCTTCATCCTTCTGTAGCATTCATGTGAAAAAGAGGATTAGCTGTATTCAGTACATTAGCTATTACTTTGTATTAGCTTCACTATAGTAAAATAAGGAATTTGTGCCTGTTCTTCAAAGTAGATTTTTCTTCTTTTTTTTCTGAAAAAAAAAACCCAAACCAACAATAAGACACCAAACAGGAAAAGATGGCATCGAGGTGCTATTTGCATTTTTCTTAAATATTTTTGGTTGCAGCAACATACCCCATACCTCTAGATGTTTCCATCAATTTATCATTGACAGTTAGTCCACCAGAGGCAGAGTAATTAAGTTCCAAGATTCTTGGCACAGCATTTGTGTGGTTTTAGCAAGGTTAGCAAAGCTTAAAAAAAATCTTATATAAAGCAGTAGTGTACTCTGCTATATACAAAAATACGAAGTGGAAGCACCGTTAGTCTATTGCCAGTTTTTATTCTTAAGTTTACATTAGACACACTGAGTTTGGCTTAGGTTTATATTTTATATAAATATTTTCATGCAGGTCTGACCACTAGAGTGAAATAGTTGAATACCAAACACCCTTGTAGGGCTATGCTAAATCCATAGGCAGTATTCCATGTAGTGTAAAGCCTCCCAATGTATTCTTATCTACAGCAGAGTTAGTGTGAATTGGCAGCCTCTTTGTATTTTTTTTTCAGTAGTGTTCAAGGTGATGGGTTGCTATTCTGTGTCTTTGAAGAAGCTTTAATAGGTTGAGCAAATGGCTGGAAGTTGAAACAAATACTAAAACTGTGCAATCCTCGAGGGAAGATCTGCTTTTGTCAACTGTTTCCAATAGAAATAACATTGAAAGGGGTTAGGAGTACCCCAGGGTACCCATAAATCAGGCTCAGGAATAACAGTAGTTTTAAGCAGGGTAAAAATAAAATGTGTAGAGTAGAAATGCCTCACGTCATCTTTCACAAACTCGGTAGGGTACAATTCCTAAAGGCACCATTATTTTTAGCTTTCAGCAGATACAAATAAGTGTAAAAGATATATAGGACATACTGTCATTTAATAGGTGGAAAGAATTCTCCAGAAAAATAAGTATTTGGTGTTGTGTTATCAGATTTTTTTTTTCCCAATCTAATAAATCCCTACTTCTTGGTCTTGAACAAAGAAATGTTTTGCTTGTTTAAGCAATGGAATCTTTTATGTGTTTTTCTTCTCTTTGGACTTTCTAATACTGTAGTTGGAAGTGAGAACTTCTGCTAGTGGTGATAGTAGTGCATATCCTAGTTATTCTTCAAGGGTAATGTGATGTAATGTCTTTGTTATAGTTCTTTTCAGGCAAATCAATTCAGACTGTGATCACATTAGATTCCATGGGTGGGAGAGTAATGGAGAAGGTCAGTACTGAGAGGGAAAGAAAGTGAATGTACTGTAGGAAGTCCTGTTAGAAATTCAGTGGGCAGCTCTCTTCTCCTTCAGACAATAAAGAATGGATGACTGCATGTTATTTGGAATACAGTGTGTTAATCTGTTTTGCGTGGAATTACTTTGGGCCTCCGAAGCTTCTCGCTAGCTTTTAATCAGCCGCCTTTTTCAGTCTTTTTCTTTTTTTTTCTGAAGTCATAGTACAAGTGAAGTGTTTTATCCCTCCAGCAGCAGTTTGTTACATTCTCCTATCACTCCTACTTGCTCGTTTCCTCTACTGTAGAGTCAGAATTGAGACAGATGAGTTGTTGGGTTTTTTGTTTTGCTTTTTCTTTTTAATGGAGTAGTGTTTCTAAATTGGTAAGGGATAGAAATGTTTGCTTTTCAATAAATACATATGTGAATGATTTTCTATTGTAGCTTTTACCTGTGGATTTTATATGCCAAAAGAAGACCATCTCCCCTGGTTTATTATGGGGATTAGGGTTTTTCTAATTTCATTTTTTGGATTTTGATCGTTATGATGTTATTGTTGATACTGTTGTGCCATGTTCCTTATTGACCTACATGTAGTACTCTGTTTTGCATTAATGTTGTACATTGCTTTGCAGTAAAATATTTCTTCAGTTACAGTTTAGATATTGTTTAGAGACATCTGAAATAATTTGCCTTGTCTTTATTTCTTCTTGTAAAAGATATATGATATTAATGCAGTCTGGGCTTCGAAAAAGAAAAGTGGAAAGAGTATCAGAGGAGAAAAATAGCAGTGTCTGTGACAAGAAATAGGTGAGATAGCAGGTCAGCCATGGTATTCAAAACCTTTACATTACAAACAATTCCAGAATCTTTAGCTGATTATATGTATCCACTGCTACAGCTGAAGAGACAATTTGCAAAATTCAGCTTTTGATAGAGGGCCACCAATTAGCTCAATTGATTAGAGCACGGTGCTAATGCTGGTGTTGTGGGTTTGATCCCTGTACAGGCCATTCACATAAAAGTTGGACTTAATGATTCTTGTAAGTCCCTTTCAACTCAGAATATTCTGTGATTTGTTTGAGAACTGTTAACATTTTCTTAGTGGAGAAACTGTACTACAAATTTGATTCAGGTCAGTTTTGCTTTTCTTTGAAGAGAGTTTTACCAGGGATCTTCTGTTGTTTTCTGAGATGAAAATGCAGACCATGTCCGTTAAAAGACATTACCCATGTGATGTTTTCAGAAGAGTAAAATTATTCTAGACTTATAATTCTAGACCTTATTCTAGACTTACAATTGCTATTTCTCTTTGCTTCTGGTACATAGGATCCTACATTTACCTCTTGGGCCATTATAGTCCAAGCAAGCTATTTAATCTATATTTAGCTATTCTTTTTGAAGTACTTTTCCCCTCTCTGTTAAATTCTGTTGTCTTTATGTACCTTGAGTAGTTCAAAGAGGAGTGAAAAAAGATTGTGCTAAGAATTAAATCTACTTTGTCTAAGCACTATGACCATCAGGGACAATGTCTACTGCTTTATTCCCTAATGTTCCTTAAATTAATGAGATTTCTTAAGAATCTCTTACTTAAAGCAGGAAATTAGATATAAAACTAAGAACTGTTACTAATTGATTTAGAGCTTTTTTTTTTCCTTTTCCCCCGCAAGGTAACTTATAGAATATTCTTGTTACAGCTGTAATATTTGAGTTCTGATACAAGCAAGACCATGCAGAGAAAACCTTTAGTTGAGAATTCTGGTGATCTTTTGAAATGTGAACCAAGTCTGACTATGCCTATATGTGACCTTCATCTCCTCTGAGGTGCACACTGTGGATTTCAGACTCAAAGGCTTGTACCATGGGCTACTGGAAGATGTACCTTGTGCATGAAATTGAGTTGCCTTAATCTTTCTCTCGAATCACAATCACTAAAATACATCAGCCCCGTATGGCAATGACAGGACAGCAGTGCAGTTCTTACTACTCTGCCTCTGAATCTGTTAAGATCTGCACTGCAGCTGCACCTCAGTCAGACAGCTTCCAGCTTCAACACATCTGGGAACAGAAGAGTGCATTGGCAAAGCCATTGCACTGTCACACTGTACATATCCTTTGCCAGCAGGGGACAAGTGAGGAGGATTTTATACCACCTCACTTGTCTCCTATGCTGGACATAAAGCATGAGTTTCTCGTCATCTGGGAGAATAAACCCTGCCTACCTTTCTTTCTTTATGGCACAGGGGCTTTTTCCTACGTTTTCCCTTTGCTTGGCAAATATGTTAGTGTACAGTTGACAGAAAGGACAAATGGAAAGGAATGTATTGACTGCCTGCTGATTTTTTATTTTTTTTTTAAATTTTCCCATGTGTTTGTAATGGTGTGTGGTATGTCTGAGTGTTTGAAACAGTCATGAGTGAGAATTTTTATGTCACAAGTGAATTTCATTTCTGATTTGAATTTATTTCAGTAATGTACATCTGATACACATGGGATAAAATAAATGTCATGAATTTCATTTTGCATTTGACATTTCACCTGAAGCCTGCAGATTCCAGAATATTGTCAATAGGCTCTATATTGTATGTTGTATGCTCTCTGCCATTCATTCTGTAGCATGATCAATACAGTGAGCTGTTTTTGTATATTTCTTCACTTACATATTTTATTAATTTTACAAGACACAAAGACTTAGAAGTTTAAATTGTTTTGGATGAATCAGTAGTTTTAGTGTGTCAGGTATCCAAGTGTAACATATTCAAGATTTCATGAACCTCACTTCCAAAATATTCTGAAGAAATATAAGTATGAATTTTTGCATATAATCAATGAAAAATGATAGCTAATGAATTTAATTTTGTTCAAGTATTGTAAATTTAAATGCTAAAGTTACAATTTACTTGCAATGTCCAAGAAAAGCAGAGTAGGAAATGTTTTTCAAACGTTGTTCAAAGAGACTCTTTTGAAACTTGCAAGCCCACAGCATACCTTTTCTCCCATGGGTGTTTGCAGGTTCAGGTGTCTGGGACTTCCTTTTCTTCCTTTTTAAAATGAATTCTTTAACACAAAAGACAAAACATTTTTATCTCTGGTTAGTTTTGCTTCAGGCAAGGTTAGTAATAGCTGAATATTTTCACCATCTGATAGCAGTGTAGTGACCTATGAGAATTGTTATTGGACGTCACAATCCAGTTGTCTTTGGAGAGATATCGATATTGCAAAAGCACCATCACAGGTGATACTAATTAGCAAGCCTCATCCTTTCAGCAGACACCTGAGGTCTGAAGGAACAGGGTGAACAAATTGCAGAGATGTGCCTTTCAGGCCTCAACTGAGGCATTAAGAGAATGGTTTGGGGAGGAAGTTCAGCTGTTGCTCTCCGCTGAGCAGCCAGTGGTTTGGCTCATCTTGCCCTTCAGTAAGGGGAAGGAAGGGAAAGTGTGTGTGAAAGATGTGGTTGGCTTTTACAGCATAGAGAAACAAGAGTGAAAATATCCAAGAAAGAATGAAACTGCCCATCAGCAAAAACCTAAATATGCATACAACAGAATAATTTTATTTGCAGGAACTTAGGAAAAATTGAAAATACTGGTACTGGGCAAATGTACCAGGACATAATTTCTGAAATCAAGTACATGGAGGACTATTCATAAGACAGAGAACCTGTCATAATATGTAGAGAACTTTATGGAATGTTACTTGATACTTCATAGAGTCTCTTAATGATCTAGTACAGAACAGTATCTGTTGTCCTGGGTAATGTCTTGGAGAGCCATTCAGTTCCTCACTCAAATAGCTCCATATTAATTGCTACCAGATTTCAGTCATCAGATTTCTGTTATCAGAAATGCGTAATTCAAATAAAAATTTTGATGGAATCTGATGGCAAGTGTTTACACACCGTTTTAACTAGATCTCTGGGGCAAGGTACTACTCTTGAATTCTATAATCATATTTTTAATGTGTATCACATTCAGGGGCATATGGGTGCAAAATTTTGGGAAAACGAGGGATTGAGGAATATGTTGGAGAGATTATGTTCATTTGTGTACACATAACGAATAGGGACACCTACTGCTGTACTTCTCTCTGAACTGTGGTGTTGAATGAATTGTCATTGCAGTGTACTGACTGACAGCGGTATGTGTAAGGAAAATATTTCACACATTTTCTATGGACAGTCTGCACTGAGCATGCAAAGCTCTTGGTGCATTACATTCTTGATGGAACTGTAATGGAATTTAATAATTAGAATTACTTTTTTTTTTTTCCTTTTTAACTTAGGAACTCATGATCACTGATAGCTCTCTTCCCTCTTGTTAATTCTTTGGATAAAGGATTGCGTCTGAAATTTGTTAAAGGTTGCTTCTGAGGACAAAACAGTTTCTGAAGGCAGTTGTAGAAAGGGCATTGTTATTTATATTGTTCTGTAAGAGAAACCAGTAGGGTTCTAATTTTTTTGGATCTTCTGAGAAATTCCTTTGTCCTCCTGATGAATGAATGTCTTTGTAGAAAACTTAGTATGGTAAACTTAACTATATGTTTACTTTAAAACATAGCAGTTTTGAAATAGTAAATTATTGCAATAACAGTATAATTGTTATATAATGATAACTCACAGTAAAAATTTTAGTGTAAATTGTGCTGTGTTGCACTAAGTTCTTTATCAACTAACTTACCAGCACAATTAAAGTTTTGTTATAGAGGGAAAATCCAGGGCAGGGTCAAGCAGGAGCATAGAAAGTAAATTCAGTCCCACAGTGGAAAATAGACAAAAGTCAGTTAAATTGTTAATACATAACTGTTATGAACTTGGTGCAAAAAGATGCTGATTTGCAGTGTGGTTTGAAAATGACAAGAAACACATCATAATCAAAGTCAATCAAAATCTGTTAAGTTCTGTCAATATATGTGACACATTAAGGGAGCTGTGTGCAGACATTTGAAAATGGTTGAAAATGTACACAATTAAGGGAATAATAATCTTCCCAGTACAAGTTTGTAAACAGCGGTTTACCGTGTGGCATGTCAGTGTAAGAATGCTACAAGAAAAATGACATAAATAAAAACATGGTTTTTATATTGTTACAAACTCCTGTGCTAAGACTTGTATTTTCACTTGACATGTTTGTTTTAGCTTATGTTGAAGTAATTCCTTATCACTGTACATTGAAATGCAGTAAGCAGGATGAAAACAAGTACATTTGTCCATCAAAAGTGTTTGAATTTTTTTCTTAATATTCCTCCAGTTATACTAACATAACTTTCTGTTGCTGAGGAAATAAGTCATACAGCTGATCTCCAGAGATTGACTGTGACTGTGGACATACTCCTGAAAGAGTTCAGTGATAGTGAAAAGTGAGTAAAATAGTAGAGAAAATGTGTGTTTCTGGATAGCAAGATAAAGGAAAAATGATACCTACTCTACTGAATACATGAGTTAGTGTGTTAGTTTTCTGTGCAGAGATTTCAGAGGTTTTCTACCACAGTAAACTTTTACAAAACCCTCCTCTGAGTCACTTTCAGATTTGTTGGTTTTTTGTTGTTTTTTTTTTTTCCCCTTTAAGGATATGTACTCCTACATGTTTACTAAGTAAAATGGAATTTTGATTAATTTTTCCTACATATTTACATATTATAGATACATATATATACAGATATATACATTCTTGTGTATATATACTTGCTTGTTTGTTTGTCTCTCTTCTCTATAAGCAATCTTCAGTTATTTTAGGTCCATTACATGTATAAATGTTTTCCTCCCATGCTATTCTTATTTCACTTTACACAGGAGACAAATCTCCTCCTATTTTTGGTGAAAGTAGGAACCAGACAGTGCTCTTTTGGCAAGCAAATTCCATTTGCATTTTACAAATTACTCTTTCTTTTTTGTTTTGTTTGAGGTGACAAAGAGAACAGTCATACCACTTCCCATAAGGTATGTTCTCTGCAACCACTAAAGGCAGTGTCAGCCAAACAGCTGCCAAGAAAACCAGGACCAGCTTACTGATATACCCAGTGCAGGAGAGATGACTGCACTCAGGTGTCACCTCTATGAATCTGTCCAACCTCTTTGGAAACAGGCTGACAATGCTGATGTCAATCTTGAACTGTACTCATGAGCAAGACTATGCCTTTGTCCCTATGGATTCTCTAACCTTGCTGGAGTTTATTGGATTTCCTGACAAAAGGAGTTATATTTATTCACTTTTGCTATATGTGCCTCAAAAGGTGTTAGAGCGTGTCCTGATCAGAAAGCAGGTGGTGAGAGTGATGCTGCAAAGTGGTTCAGTGTGGTTATATAAATACAAAACAACTTCAGAAAGTCATTTATTCAGTTCAGTGCATTTGTAATTTAATTTTGTTTTTGAAGTAAAATACTAAAACAAGAGAGAAAAAGCATTTTAAAGACCCTCATCATTGAGATTTTGAGAAATAGCTCTTTTTCTGTTTTGCCCTTCAAATATATCCATAATTTCAGGCAAAATAGTCATTATTGTTTTGTGGGGATACATTTATGCATGTATCTGCTAAATTAATTTTAATTAAAAAGACACTTCTCTCACCTTGACCCTTTAGACTTTGATTATGCAAACAATTTTGTGGGTTTGAGTGGTTTTTTTTATGATACAAGTGTTTGCAGGTTAAGACTTATGTACTGCATAACTGTAGATCATTTTCACATAAATAGAACTATGACTTTTGCAGAAATAAGTATCTCCTACAGATGCACAGCTTGTCCCTCTTGCATTCAGCTGTGACCTTGAAAACTGATTAACAAAATTGTACTCTAAGGGATGCAAAGCTTCACATAAAGCAAGTGAAGCATGTACAGGCCCTTGAGGGGTGCTTAGAGTATCTCATAGACTCTAATTGTAATTCCTTTCTCTTTTAATGCTATTAGGTGATTCTGGCTTGAGGCAATCCATAGTACTTTTCTTTTTATTTAATTTTTGTGCCACAGTTTTTGTGAATTATCTTATTACAACCCCTGTTTCATGTTTTAAAGACAAAGTGCTCTATATATCTGGTGTGCTAAGTGTCTTCTTCAGCTACTCAGATATTTTGGGTTGTGTTATTGATTTTAGCTGGCATAAACCTTGGCACAGTAAGAAGATGAAAAGTTAAGTAGAGTTATGATTACCTAAACCTGAAAACAGTGGTGCTTGTGAAAAGCTTGTAGAGTGCCTTTAAAACCTCATTTCCTTCAACAGTAAGAAGGACTATTTCAAAGTAGTCCAAAATGTAGTACATTTATTATTTAGTACCATTGGCAAGCTGTGAAAACCTGGTTTCAAAAATTAATTTACTCATTAATTAGATNCTGTGAAAAGCTTGTAGAGTGCCATGCATTTAAAGCCTCATTTCCTTCAACAGTAAGAAGGACTATTTCAAAGTAGTCCAAAATGTAGTACATTTATTATTTAGTACCATTGGCAAGCTGTGAAAACCTGGTTTCAAAAATTAATTTATTCATTAATTAGATGCTTGTAGATTATTGTACTATTGACTTTCTAACTCTCTACGTTTGTATTTAAATTATGTTTTGGTTAGTGAAACACCACCTTCTGGAAGTCAGAATTGAGAAATTAAATGCTATTTAAAGAATTCTACATGTCCCTCTCAATCTTGCTGCTAATTTATGTGTCTTTAAAATCAAATTTGTATTACATGAACAGGGATGTGAGGTATTGTTTTAATAAGTCATTAAACTAGCAGAAGGCATTAAAAGGATTTTTGCTAGTGATAAAATAAAAAACAAAAGGCAAGACTGAATAGTAGCTGATCTTAGACATCTGTAATGTATCAAGGTACAGAAGTATAAAATGTAGCTTTCCCTGCACACCTGCTTTTTGTGTTCCTTGTTAAAAAGATCCAGGCACCAAAAGTGGAGACTTTTTTGTTGGGTTTTTTGTCTCTCAAAGGTTAGGCATTCCAGTTTCTGAACCTAGAAAGAATGGGGAGAATATACAAATATTAGCTGGCCACTTGACAACTTCTGCTCTGGTTGTAGTGCATTTCCCTATCCAGAACAAAGAAATTGAATCTCCTGAGAATTTTTTTTTTCTCTTCTCTTATATTTTTCATTTAATAAAATGTGTTGTTTATAATGACAAGGAATAAAATATTTCTGTAGAAGTGTTGTGTTGATAGGGTCTCTATGGTTGTTTGAGTTCTGCAGAACATTTAGAACCAAACTGTGACCTCATCTAAGTAAGTAGTTGAACCTGTGTTTAGCTTGCTGCATCTCAACAATCCCATCAAAACCAACAGGATATAAATGCAGGTGTATGTGCTTTGCTTGGTCAGAGCCTAGACTCATCCAGTCTAATTATCCTGCACTTTCTGAGTGATAGCTTCACATCCAAGAAGTAGTCATGGAATGTCTTTAATGAGTCTCTCAGTGTGAGGTAGGATTTATAATACTTTTCATCACAGGAAAGAGATATAATAGTGACTATTCGGGGCGGGGGGGGGGGGGGTTTTTTTTTTTTCAAGAATAAGTTCTGGAAATTTCTGCTGTCATGAGAATGAATTTCACCTGAAACAGCTCTTGTCTCAACCCTTTGCTGTTTTTTTCTGATTATCTGAGATAATCTGTATACAAATGAAAAATGTATTTTATATGATCTTCCTTCCACTTTGCTGAATATCCTCGTGCCTCATAATGACCCCCTGTTTTCAGAGAGATATTTGTGATCATAATGTGTCTGAGCTTCCTGTTTTCTAGAAAATACATTATGCGTATTTGCAGTTAAGATAGTATTTATCTAAGAGTTAAAGCATTAACCCTAGTACTAAAACATGTTAAAAATATTTCTGATGAAAGTGATTATTTTTCTTAGTGTGTTGAACAATATTCTTGGCCTTTCAAAATATGTTACAGAGGAGTAAGCATTCCTTTGGATTCTAGTTGCTGGTCAAGAAATAGGATACTGTTACTCTGTGTTCATGTTCCTTATTTTTTTTTGAGTTTGGTTGTTCTTTTCCAAATGTATGAACATGTTATTTCTTCTTCTTCTTCTACAAGATTCATAAGATTGTGTTAAACTCCTAAGGAAGTCAGGAGAACATCCTTTGAATCCTTTTCTTCCTTTGTCTCTTTCCTTCTCTCTGCTGTGTTTAATAGAGTCTTCAAAGAATATTTTTTTTTCAGTTGAAGGTAAAAAAAGGAAAGGGAAAGGAAAGGAGAATGTGAAGGCTTTACATTAGATCTGCCAAGAATGTTCGAGAGGTCATTTTTTATACCATCTTTACTTCATTTTTTTATTTTAAAAGAAAATTGTTTTCTAATTGTTTTATACAAGCAGTACACAGTCATGTAGTCGAATTTTACTATAAGATTTTTTTTGAAATTCAGTATGAAGCAGATTGGGCTTGCATTGACCTCAGTTTTAAGTACTAATGTTAAGTAATAGTTTTTGATACTTGAGCAGAGTATTCCATTAAAATAGCTATCTTTAAATTTTTTTTTTCACTTAGCATTTACAAAATCTGTCTTATTGTTTACCATATGCCAGAGTGAAAAACATCCTAGAGATAAAAAGGTTTATTTTCAGAATTTGGGGTTTTTTTAATATTCAGTTGTATTTTTTAACATTGCATTGCAGTTTTATTTATTTTATTTTAGCATGGCTTTTCCTACTGTGCATATAATCATATGCCAATGAAAGATTGATTCTGCAAAGCTGTGAGCACTCAAGTTCTAGAACAGGATGTTATTTAAACATATGCTTGACTTTGAACACATTAGTAGTGGCTAAATATGCCAACAGAAGAATGCTCACTCTCATTAGCTTTTTTTTTTTTTTTAATTACCCCTTACAAATTTTTTCTTCTGTAGTAGCTTGTCTTGTCAAGGTTAGGTCACAACATCTAAATTTGGAGGGCCCTGAACAAAGATACACAGATACCACAAGAGGAGGTATTTGCAAAATCTCAGCGAGGGTAGCTGTCTGTCTCCAGGTGGATGAATTTCAAGACCTGAGGCAGATGAATTACATTTTCAGGGGTAATAAAGAAGCTTAAAATACAAAATTGATTTGGCAACTAAAAATTGAAACCTTCCTTCTTTGTTTGATTATTGGAGGTTCTCTTGTGGATGTTTCTTTTAAAAATAATAACTCTTGGTCTCCGCATACTATCACGTTTCTTTGATATCTAAACTTTCTTTGCTACTTTAATGACACTGTACTTTTCTTAAGTTTCAGAGTGGGGTTACAGTTCCAGTCAGTACAATAAGCACAAAGTCAGTGATTTGTAGGAAAAAATGTTTTTTTAACTAACAGCAGAAACCAGAGAAGTAACAACTTGGTCTAGGCTCAGTTGCCTGTAGATGAAATATTCTGTATGTATTGACACAAGGTCCACTTTGTGCCTTGGATTTCTGAAAGGCTTCTTGTGTAACTGGCATTGCAATGGCTGCCTGTGGAAAGGAAAATAAATGAATGGAGACTTTGCCAACTCAGACCTGTACTAATATTTTTTGAGTGTTCATTGCCAATCAGAGAAAAAAATATTGGGGCAACAACAACAAAAATATTAAAAAAATTTTGAACAGTTCTGAAGAGCGCAAATGTGTGAGACCCCTGCACCTGTACGAGGTTTCTTCAGATACTTTGATATTGCTTGTGAAAATGGAGTCATTCAGTGATGATATGTTGAATACTGTGAGGTGGAATGAGTACCTTTTGCAAGTATTACAGGTTATCATATACTGTGGCTTGACTGATGCTCTAAACATCCCAAACCTTTTATTGCAGAATGTTGTGCTATTAGGTTGGGTCTGATTATGCCAGCTGCTTCCCTCATGTGCTGAAAGAAATATTGGAAGGCTTGCTTGCTTGCCTTCTTCTAGATTTTACTTAGAGCACAGCAAAATGAGGAAGCCTACTTTTTCTTAACTGTATATCCTTGATAAATTATAATTTTCCTGTGCAGAATGGCTTCTTGTTTTTCAATATTTTGCAGTTGGGAAAGGTTTGTCTTTATGGTTGTAGTCATTATGTGTTTTTTTTCATTTATGTAACTTTGCTGTTTTGCTCAGCTGGTGGGGTCAGCATAAAATTGGCGTCTTAACTGAATCAGCTAACACAGGTGGCTTGCTGCTTGCAGATTGTTGGAAGAGGCAAGCAGCCAGCAAGGGTTGTTGCACAGCCAAGAATGTGGTATAGGTTCAGGTTCCAGAAAAATTTTAGGTTTTCAAATAAGATTTGTCACTGTTAGAATTATTTCATGGGGAAAACTAATATGTGGTCAAAAGTTGTTAAACCAATCAAAGTATGCATGGAACAAGTTGCAAATAAGAGTTTTTATCCCTTGCTCTAAGAGATTTAAAGGATCTCTTGCCAGTGTGAGACTAGGGATTGAGTATCACATTCTGGTGAGAATGTTAACTGCTGCCATGGGTGAGATTTTGATTCTGGGTTTGGGACCCAGTGCAGAGAGCTCTATAGGGTTTATTGGTTGGTTTGGTTTGGGGTTTTTTCTGTAAAAATAGATCCTTTCTGTATTTTGATAAATATTTGTCTGAAAAAACGTGGCTGCTTGGACAAAATTGCTTAGAATTTCAGACAAGGAGATAAAAACAAAACAGTCAACACCACCATCCTTATGCATACCAAGACAAAGTATTTTAAAGACAGTGGAAAGTTGTTTACAGCTGTGTTTTTATACACAATTGACAGTTCATGAATTCAACATTGAGTAATCTAAAGAAAAATAAATTTTGAACTTTCATATGTTGTAATTTGAGAGACATTATTTTCCTTAGCCTTTCCTTTTCACTTTTATCCAGTTCTTAACAGTGAAGAACAGCTTATGTGTGCTTATGCTTGAGTATGTTCTCCCTGTCTGCCAAGTACCTACCTCTCCAACTCATTCTACCATCAAAGTCCTGACTTAATTTCTTCTTAGATTTGCAAGTTTCTCTTTTTTATAAACCACCCCTAGAGCTCTAGTGTATTTGTATTTGATTGG
The DNA here is from genome assembly GCA_013399915.1 of Illadopsis cleaveri. NCBI lineage: Eukaryota > Metazoa > Chordata > Aves > Passeriformes > Timaliidae > Illadopsis > Illadopsis cleaveri. The sequence continues at coordinate 148,231 of VXBB01022852.1, forward strand.
CAACCTTCAGTTTTGTTTGTTTGATTTTTTAAAAAAAAAAAAAAAAGAAGCAATTAGGAAGTTTTATAGAGTGAAATATTTTATGTGCTGATTTTATGAGTATAGCTTTATTGTTATAATCTTAAATGGCAATGACATGAATTTTTTCTGCCGGGTGAGTTATTAACAAATTCTGAGCTCCTGCCTTCAGAATGATTTTTTTTTTTTCCATTCTATTTTATTCTGTTTTTCTAAATCTCTTTTAATGATGCCTTCTAGGTAAAGAGATAATTTCATGGGAACTTCTGAAAACAGAGCTTTGTGGCTGAAGCTTTGCTTGCTTTGTGACCTACATGTATATTTTGGCAATCAAGGTTGTTGAAATACTTTTGCCCTTCATGAGGGTAAAATAAATAATTCACGAAGCATATTTTAACCAAATACCAAAACAGAGATGTATTTACCTTGGAATGTAAAGGCTTATTAAATTAAATGTCTAATAATTGAGTCCAATATAAAGCTGCAATTCTCATAGCTGTGGGATGCTGCAGCAGTGAAGGTAATTCTTGCCAAGGTACACCACAAAAGCAGAACCGTGTGCACTTGTTCATATGTTATCTGAACAGACCATTATAGTGACCAGAATCACAGCCAGCTTGGTGCCAATTACAGAATTGTGCCACTTGCTTTGTGCTTTTTTATATCCCAAAACTTAGCTTTTCATAATGTCACATATACCAGGTTTAGCTACGTGTGCATGTGCTCAGATAAACCTAAAAAAGAAAAAATAAACAAACAAAAAACCCCACAAACAACCCAAAGAAACAAAAACCCCCAAACAACAGAACTGTTAAACTTATCAAGATTACCTTTCCAGTGTAAGATTGTTCTGTAAGAAAGCCCCTGAAGTTTTGTCTAGATTAAAGAACTTTTTATAACAGGACCTGTAAAATATCCTATTGAAGTTTGTACTCTACATCTTTGTAGATTTTACCTTGAAGAACTTGTTTTATTTTTACCCTAAATTTTCTGGTACTCCATTTTATTTAATTGCTTCTTAGTAAACAATATGTATTTTAGTTGTTTCTCACTATTAGTTGCCTGTAGAAGGACATATTTTGCAGTTGGTGATTCTCAGTCCCAAAACAATAGGTGTGCTATCTTTTTAAACTATACTTTGTTATTTTTTATTCTTTATATCTCTCATTTACTATTCTTCTCTGGACTGGAATGACTTCTTTTTATCTCTTGTCATACTAGACATTTTTTCTCTATTTATTTTGTTCTCTTGTTTCTCTGCATTTTATGTGAGCTTACATTGTTTGATTTGAACTAAAAGTAAAATGCTTTGAATCAAGAATTGCATCCCATTTGTGGTGTATTTACTGTCTGGAGCCCTATTTACCCTGAGCACATGAAAATATGTCAATCTCCTTTTGCATGTAGCATTTGGATTTGGAGTTAAGCTTGACCAGCTGCTAGGTAACAACTTTTAACAAAAAGATTATTCATATTTCATTTGTTAGAGCCACAAAAGTAGCTTACTTTTCTCCAGTAACTATTGTCTTGGAGATTGTGCAGAGTCTGACTTTTCACTTTTGATACTTCAATGTGTCTTTTTTTTAATTTTCCATGTTTGAGAGTTTTCTTCTGCCCTGTCTTCATTTGAAATTCATTGCAGTGACTGACCATTCATTTGAAAAATTAACTTAGTAACATACTTAAGATTACCATATGTCCTCTCTGAACTGAATTGCGTTCTGCTCTTCACTGCTTCCAAGTTTCTACAAGAATCTGTTTCTCTAAATAGTTGGACTTCTAAGTGTTGGATAGCACTTCTGAAAAGTCAGTTCTATGACAGATTTATGACTAAACAAAATAGCATAGCTCTTTTTCAGCCTTTCACTTAGTGTTACAAAATTAAAATACAAAGGACTTCATAACCATTGTAATTTTGCAGGTGATTGTGCTGAACATGTGCGCTTTTAGTTTAGTAGACAGTAGAGAATGGGCATAGAGACAAAACTACCATGTGTGTATTTTTTCTATTTTCATTTTTTTGTTACTGTACATCCATTTTTTATTACTGTATATGGAGTACAGCAGTACCCTATTTAAAGTTTGGGCTCAGACAATAGCAGTAGCCTTCCAAAATGTTATCACTATCCCCTGTGGTAGTACTTTCTTCAGTAATTGATTTCTAGCTAAACTATTGTTAGGCTTAAAAAAAAACCCTCATTTTCTTTTTTATCTTAGATTATTGTTAGGGATGTATTATTCTTATTGTTCTTTTTCATAATACTTTTCAGATATGTGTTCTTTCAGAAACTTAACAATCACACTTCAGTTCATAATCAGTCCATAATCAGTCTGTGATGTGTTGTGTGTGGTGAGAATGTCACTGACTAAGGAACTTTGCTGCTCTGGCAGTGTCTGAAGAGAGAGCGTTTTTGTGTCACTCTGTTCAGTGTCCAAGTTGTTGGACATGTGCATATGGGCTCCCATAAACAAGTCACTAAGAGTCTCAGCATAAGGAAGAATGTTTCAGCTTCTCACTAAGGAACCTGACTACTCAGATGTGAAGTGACTTTGCCCTATTTTTCAGTTCCATCCAGGATATAAAGAGGTTCCTCAGATACCAAGTTCATATGAACTGGTCCTGGGCATCATCTTTTGAAACTAAAGAATTCCCAATTTGCAATGATATTTCCAGACTTTGTCTCTTTGACTTCCTTAGAGTCCTCTTTCCTGGGAGGGAATGTATCCATGCTGCAAATGCTGTATTACAGAAATTTCAGTTTATGGTGACAATTCTTTGTTTCCTGTTGTTTTGGTCTCATAGTTTTGATCAGTCAGCCAACTAACATGGAAGACATGTTTGTAAAAAAATGTAGCAGAAGCAGCTCAGATATTCTTCACATAAACAAGCTAGTGACTAAGATACAGGATGTGTGGCACTGTAAAAGGCAAGGTACTTGTAGCTAAGATAAAATTCAGAAACTTTTGGACACTGTTGCCTGTTTCAGCAGCAGCCTGCAGAAGGCATGGGGAGCAGCTGGATTGTGAATATTCATTTGCTGAGGCAAAGGCAGGTTTAAACTACCATTACTTTGATGGTGCCACAAGCAATGGTGTATCAACTAGACCATCTAATTTTTCTATAGGTAGGAACATTTTTAAAATAAACTGGTGTAGCATTTTATTTTGGGAAGTGTTGAAAACATCCCTCACTGAAGAAATAATTTCTGCTTCAGTTTTTTTATGAACAGCTCACAAATCAGTGCAAGGCACTTTTCACACTCAATGTGAAAAGTCATATCTCTCCATTTTATGGCAGGGATTTTCATGGACAGACAAGGAAAGTCAGCCTGCCTTATCCTCTCTAAAAGTTGAATTGCAAGTTCAGAGAAGAAACATTCTAAAATGAGCCTAAATGCCATTTTCTTTATATTAGTAAAATATTAAGGAAATGTATGGATATGCAGAATTACCAGTGTGAAAGATACGGTCTTGTGGGACACATTGCCTTCATGAGGCAAAGCACTGGAAGGGAGACAGTGCCAATGAGGTTGCTTTTTCTTTGCTTTGCTCTTTCAATAGGAAGAGCAAAATAGGGAGGCAAGCAGCCCTAGTTACATGCCAAAACCGTAGGCATCAGTAGGTTGATTAAACTGGCTCACCCTGAATCCAATCCATGCTTGCATTTTTTTTCTAAAGTCTGTAAGACTAGAAACAAGCATTAAAAAAAAAAAAAAAAAAAAAAACAAAAAACGTG
>VXBB01022852.1:160850-201447 GCA_013399915.1 Illadopsis cleaveri
ACACTAAATTGTAAGCACCATAGCGTCCAAGTGAGTCTAGGCTGGGAGTGTAATGAGACTTCTGTTCCAGAAAATTATTTTTGTTTGGTTTCCTGACATGTGGTCAAGCTGATCTGCTGTTTGATTGCTTGTCCAAACTTGTGGTCACAAGCTAAGGAGTGGACTTAAGGCAGAAAGTTGTGGCAACCCAGAATGAGGAGAAAGGTTTAATTTGTGGAACAAAAAATATGCACATACTTAGCTTTTTTATGTTATGAGCTTCAGAAAAACAATAAGATGGTTACAACAAGAGAGAGAACAAAGAAAAAGACATATTAAAACCTAGAGGTGCTAGTTCTCCCAAGTCTGTAAAGTGAATAACTGTCTTTGTGTGGCCTAGTGTAAAACACAGCTGCGTAATTACTCCAACTGCAGCTCTGCTTGGGCATGGGAAAATCACTTGGTGTTTGCTGTTACAACCAGGACATACTAAGAATAAGGCAAAGTCTTCCCTGTGGATATCCCTCTGTGGTGGGTTAGCCTTGGCTAAAAGCCGCACTCCCACCCAGATGCTTGCCTACTCCCTGTCTGCTATAAAGGAAAAAAAGGAGGAATAAAGCTGATGGGTCAAGATAAAGACAGGAATATCTCTTACCAGTTACTGTCATGGGCAAAATGGACTTCAATTTGGAAAAGATTAACCTAATTTGTTGCCAATTAAAATGAATATTTAATTAACAAAGGCAAGAAGGTGTCACAATTCCTCTTCTTAGTGCTTGCTGCTCTTCAGATAAAGAGTATCTACCTGTTGCTGCAGACAAACATTTTTCTCATTGTCATATGTTTAGCTTACTCCTGAGATCTGGCAGAAAAGAAAAGAGCATGCTTTCAGAAGCAGTGGTTGGATTCATTTGGAGAATTAAAATCAAATGCAGATATGTATTTGAAAGGCAGGATGAATGGGCTGAAGCTGTTTAAAAACAGTGATGGGGAGAGGTGTCTTTTTATGACAGGTGACACTTTAAAAAGCAAATTATTTTAATACTTCCCAAGTGTGCCTTTTCTTCTGGGTGGCTGTTGCATTCCCAGGATTATGGCAGTATTAGCACTGGCTGGTCTAGCTCCATTCATTTCTCAGGTGGAAACTACAGTGGCCATTTTCAGTGGCTGCTTTTGCAAGCAGAGGTAGTTCTGAGGCTTGTTGCATCCCTTTGTGTTGGTATATGAGGACTGACCTTGGCAATTCTTGTCATCTTCCAGATCTTTCTCACCTGTCATCCCTGCTGGAAGTAGACTTAACACAAATACTGCTTCAACAGCTGCAGATTTCTGAATGTCTCAATAATGATCAGCAGCTTCACTGAGTGGCAAAGCAGCTCTGTCTTTCAGTGCTTGGCTACAGCTGTTCTGTAACTGCCACAGGACTACAGCTATTGTACAATGAAGTCATTGCCCTATAAAATTTTAGAATTCAATCTAATTCTATTATTATATGTGTGTATATATATATACTATTTCAGAAAATTAAGGAGGTAAATCTCATATTTATGATGGTATGCAAATGACTGTAATTGAATCCTGTGTCAAAAAGAATATCCTGAGGTGCCTCACAATTTATGAGGTGCTATGCAGATTTTGTCTTCTTATTTTCATCAAAAGACTATGAAGGTAGAAAAGTCAAGCACTCCAAAACTGGAAAATAAGAAATCTTAAAGTTGGCTGACCACAGTTTTTTCCATCAAAATCCTTTCAAAAATAATTTCAATTTTCAAGAAGTTTAAGGTGACTGTTGTCTCATTAAAAATGAGGGATCCAAAATATTTTTTTAAGGAATGCTGATGCAAAGCCTTGTGGCAGTAGAAGTTTATTTGTCTAATATCCCTGCTGTTCTCTATTGGTTTAGCACTGTCATTCATGCAGTTTTTTTATCACTGGGACAAGGGGCTGTGGTCCATCATGGAAGAATCAGTGTGATTGTGAAGCCAATGAATGCTTTTCTGGAAAATAAAAGTCGAGTGTGTCATGGTAGCAAAACTGACTGTTGTTTACAGTGAAAATCATGCCAATATATTTGGCATATTTGATCTGGATGAAAGTGTTAGACTTCACTGTTGCTTATTTGACATCTGGACTTTGGGTTCTATTTGAAGTAGGGTTTTTTGCTACCTTTGTTATTTAACTTCTTAAATGGAAGGCATTAGTGCAGTTCTAATGGGTTAATTTGTTAAGCAGAACATCTGATACTGCTGCTACCAGCCTTAATATTGAAATCTTCTACTTTTTAAAAACTAAAAGCAAAGGTGTGTTAGTAGTTTTGGTGACATTTATCTTAGAAAAATACAGAAAATTACTGAAAAAAAAAAAGGAAGAGTAAAAATGCTGTCTTCAGGAAAGAATAAGTAAACCTCCATCTTGCATGAACTCTTGCAGTGGCATTTGGCACTCATCTAGAAATAGAAAAGTCAGTGTAGGAGAGAAAACTGAACAGCTGTTTAGCTGCACAACATAATGATAGTGCTTTATGCTTTCTTTTTTTACATGCATTTTAAGAGTCATGGAGTTACTAATGCAAGCTGGGCACTTTATGCTCGCCTCAGTGAACTCACAGTGAATTTCAAACTGCCAAAAATGGAAATTGAGAATAAATTGTACCTTAAAAACTGCAATTTTTAAGAAAACACTTCACCCTAAACTTGCATATGAACACACTATCACAATACATTGCAAGAAATTCTAGAGAGCTTTATCTAGTTTGTATGTATTTAGTTTCAAATGCTTTAAAATATATTCAGATTTTTCTGAATCTAAATGTAGTTCACTTTTGGCAAGTCATCTGGGACAAGTATGCAGGTTATTCCACCTCAATTAGAGCAGCTATGCATATCTACTCTTTTAGTATGATTATTCTGTACAGATTAAGGCAGTAGTTTTTGCAAAAAAAGATTGCAAAATAGTGCAGCCAAGAGCATCACTCCTTCATTTTCATGGTTTCATGCCCCCATACAGTTTTTACCTGTTAGGTGTCTCACATCACTAAATCTTTCATCTGATTGACTTCTTCAATATTAGACATCTCAGATAAAGCTTTTCCATTTTGATTACTACTTACAATAGGCAGTATTTCATAATTTTAACTGCATTCACCCAAAATCTGCCTTGTCAAAATAGGCCTGTGTTAAAAATCCTAGTCATCCCTGAATGACTTGTATCTCATAAATTGGTATTAACACCTACCAACACCAATTATATTGTTAGAAGATACATTAACTAGATGTCAGATACAGATGAAGGAAGGATGGCTTATATTCTAATGCCCTTTGTGGTAAACTGTTCAACACATAAATGAAAAGCATTCCAATGCTGTCAGAAATTTGATTCACAATCTTTAGACCAATCAGCCTTTTGAATTGTAAATCCTCCCCTGAAAAATCATTCCCTTTGAAATTTTTAGTGATCGTCTCTCTCAGAAATGGAAATTAATTTCATTCTCATGTGACAGTAATAGCCATGTTACAAGTGTATTTCACATGTCAACATATATGAAACATATAAAATAAAAGGATCATTTCAAATATGTATTTTTAATCCAGCTTTGTCACTGAAGTACTGTCCCAGTGTAGTAAGTGAAATACCTGGTGAGTTACATTTCCTATTCTGGCTTTAGGGCTCCTGTCTGTGTCTGAAATGTATATAAGTGTTTCTAAAGTTCCATTAAAAATATTCAGTTTGAACATGGATTGATGCAGTCATCTAATCCAAACAGACCTGAGCCCTTCAGTATTCTTGCAGATCCACTGACTTTGACTACTCCATTTGGCCTGTTTACATTTTGCTTCCCTTTCTTGATTGGATGAGCTAATTTTGAAAGAGAACTATCTGTTTCTAGGTGTTAATTATCTGTCAACTCCAGGACAGTTGACAGATAACTAACACCTAGAAACATTTGCATTCTCGCAGCACTTCTGGTGATTTTGTTGTAGTAACAGTGATTTATGTCTCTCTGGTCAGCAAATGTGATTGGGATTGGATAGAAATAAATATTACCACATCTAAAACTGAAATTGTGAACATGCTCACTGGGAGAAACCTCTGTTCTTCTTACTGCAAGGGAAAAGACCGCACAGCTGCCTTGTAACTTCTTTTTGGATCCTATTCTATATGACTCTACAGGCAGCTTTCACACATGCAATAGGAATATTCCTTCTGTGGTATAATGGCGTGTAATCATACTGTAGGGTTACATATATGAGTCTAGATAGAGGCTGTAGGTCAGTGTGAGGATACAGGGAAAGAAATCCAGTTATATTTTCCTTTCTAAACTTTCTAAAAATTCTGTATTACAGGGGATAGTCCATTCACAAACTGTAAAAGAGTGCCACCAGGATTTTCTCTCAGGTAAAAGCTCAAAGGGGAATTGAATCACCAGAAAATATGCCTACTGTTCTTAGAATTTGTTGTGTTCATTTTCACATGCAGCTTTTTGAATGGCACATCACAGAAAACTTTTGCCTTTGCTGCCTTCACTAAGGCAATGATTTCTCTCTCTGTGATCATACAGCATGTTGTAAGGGGCTTCCCTGTGAGTGGTAAATCAGAATTAATACTTAGATTGGTGAGCAGGGCTGCTCACTTTCTTATCCATTCTGTTCAATAGGTATTCTTCCACTGATTTAATAAGGAAAAGATCAAATCCTCATGATAAAGCAGGGAATAAAATAACAGAATAAAAATAAAAGGGAATAAAAATGTATTATTGAATTGTGTGGTGAGACAGTGTGTTTTGGCAAATTAAAGGGAATTTAACAATGACCAATTTCCTTTCTGGAAAGAATATCTCATAAAAGCAAAGTTTCCTTGAGATAGATTTGAGGAACTCAATCTTTAGACCTTATTTTCATCATATATGCCTTCTTATGTAGATGGCCACAGCATCTGATAATTTAAGTAATTAAGTCTAACCATTGAGGCGACAAGAAACTGTGGTCGAATTCCTTTCAAGAAATTTTAGAATATTGAGGAAATAACAAAGACAGAACCTTAGTGGGTTGTATTTTGCTTTGGATCTGTGAGTTCAGTAGATGGACATTTTGTCTCATTTAGAAACCTTGCTGCTTTGTAGGCTATTCTGTAAAAGAAAAAATACATATCAGTTCTCCATAATCTTTACCTAGCCACAGAAAGCTGATCATCATTAGGAGGACATTCAGTAACATCTCAAATTAAACAAGCAAACCATGATACTGAAGTCTAATCTGTTTTGGAATTCTGCTGGGGAAAAAAACATAACAAATGAATGAATATTTATGCAAGAATGGGATCTTAGCCTTGATGACTTAGAAAATTATTACTTCTAACATATTTTTGATTGAAAAAAATTTGACTTTAAATATATGCAGTTAATGTTATTTAAAATTTTGGATGTTGGTCTTCATTTATATGAATGCTAAAATCACATTTTTAATGTACTAATTACTTCTACATATACTTTCAAAACCTATCATGACTATCCTATAGAAACACAGTTCTTGATTCCTGCTGTCCTATGCATAAAATTTCACTCTTGTTGCTTTGTGCATTCAGGTAATACAGAATTGTAAGGTTTGCCAGATTTTGTCCATTTCACATAATCACTGGATCATCTGGGCTGGAAGGGACCTCTAGAGGATTATCCAGTCCAACTACCCTGCCAAGGCAGGGTAGTAGGTGGCACCACACAGGAGAGTCAGGCACCATCCTCTGGGCGCTCACCTTGGAGATACTTGTAATTATTGATGAGGTCTGAGGTCTCTTCTCTAAACTGAACACGCTCAGCTCCTGCAGTCTGTCCTAGGACAGAGACGCTCCAGACTCCTCATAATCTTTCTGGACTTCTGCTGGACCCTCTCTGGTAGCTCCTTGTCTTTCTTGTACTGAGGAGCCCAGAACTGAATACAATATTACAGATGTGGCCTCACCAAGGCCAACTAGAAGGGGAAGATCACCTCCCTCAACCTGCTGGCCACACTGTTCCCAATGCACTCCAGGATCCCATTGGCTCTCCCGGCTGCAAGAGCACTGGTGGCTCATGGTCAGCTTGCCATCCAGCAAGACTCCCAGGTCCTCCTCAGCAGAGCCGCTCTCTTGGAGGTCAGTGTCCAGCCTGTGCTGGTACTTGGGGTTATTCCTCCCCAGGTGCATGACCATGCACTTGTCCTTAACCTCATTATGTCTCTCTCTGTCCAGCTCTCCAGCCTATCAAGGTCTCACTGAATGGCACCACAGCCTTCAGGTGACAAGGCATTGCCCCCAGTTTTGGGTCATCAGCAAACTTGTTTAGGGTACTTCCTATCCCTTCATCCAGGCTGTTGACAAACAAGTTGAGTAAGACTGGACCCAGTATTGATCCCTGGGGAATGCCACTGACTACAGGAACCAACTGCTCCACTCATCACAACTCTCTGAGCTCTGCCATTCAGCCAGTTCTAGATCCACCCCACTGTCCATTCATCCAACACACATTTCCTGTGATTACCTGTGAGGATGTTATGGGAGAAAGTGTCAAAAGCCTTTCTGAAGTCAAGGTAGATGATATCCACCTAAAAGTTCCCATTTTTCTTTTCAGTCTTTTTCACAGTGATCTCACAAGCCTGGCTTAGCAATTTCTGGAAATGACATTGTGGAAAACAAGTTTCTTTGAAATAGGTTGGGGTTTTGTTTGGTTTTTTTTTAATAACACAGTTATGAGCTTTACTTTCTCACAAGTTTTTAGGAGGACTACTGCTCTGCTGGAAAAATCTGTAGTTCTGGTATATGGCCAAACATGCTTGTGTCAGCCTTCAGCTTCACTTTGTTTTCCCTCTAGACTTGCTTTGTTGTTTTTCCCTATATGGTCTCTGTAGGAATCATACGCACTGATGGTGCTTTTTCATGTTTCACACTGGATTTTATGAACCTCTTCTCTCTTATGAGCACCATGCTGCTCATAAGAGACAAGAAGGACAGAGCAGAACAAATGTGTCATGCTGGTTGGTGGCCAGCAGCAAGCATTCAGCTAACAGTCTCTGAAATGACACAGCAGGAACAGGTATTTGTTTGTTCTGTCACTGTGGCACCTGTTGTACTGGGGCACTTTCATACTTTGAAACTCACTGTAGAACACAGGAGTAGGTATTAGCATTATGCAGTTGTTCTTATCGCTCACCCAAAAATTCAGTCACAAAGTGCTTAAGAACCAGACCAAGGGAGAGAGAAGGCAGATCTGCAAATGCCCAAAAAATAATTGTCCCTTGTGTGCTCTTAGTGGAAGAACTGACAACAGTTCATTCATGACTGAAGCAGTTTATTTAGGAGAAGATATTTTTTGATTTTGGTTTGTGACTATGGAATGGCTTTTAAGAAGACAGAGTTGCCATCCCAAAAGTGCTGTCAATGAAAAGAATGCAAAAGTAGTGGAGTGGTAGAAGAGGCAGGTGGAGAATTCCATGCCTGACTTTAGAGCACATATGTGGAAATTAGTGATCTCATGCCATGTATATATTTGTTAACTTTGGAATAGTTGGAATAGATGGAATCTGGACCACTGCAGCTTGACTATTACATGACTGTTGGTACCTGTTGGAGCATATCTGTGTAGGGGTTTTTTTCTATATGGGGGGCATAAGGAGGTGAGTACTTGGGATGAGTTTACACACCAGAATTCACCTCTTCAGCAATTATGATATACTTGAGTTCCATACTGATGTGCTACATAAATTAGCATTAAACCATCTCAATTCCTGTAAAATTAAATCACATTAATTGATTCTAGTAGGACTGTTGTGGTACCTATGAAGAACTCTGCTCAAATGTGTAAAATAGCAGATATTTTATGATAATTTCTTGGGCGGGAAGTGATTAGTGCAGAACATTTTTGCTTGGTTGCATTTTAAATTTAAAAAAAAAAAATTGTGGTTTTAACTGTGGGAATGTAATCATGTATTATGATCTTTTTTTAATTCAGCAGACAATATGGACAGGGAAGTAATATAGCATGTCCTGAACATCAAAGGAAAAACATATCTGAGATCATATATGCTAATTCCACTGAATCCAGTACACCTTCTTTTTTGTCTAGTTATCAGTTTACCTGATATTAACTCAAGCTAAAAGGTGATAGGGGTAATGAAAACATCATAAGAATGTAGGTTTCAATGTATATGACAATTCTTGCATTCCACATAGTGGTTTTTTTCCCAGAAATGAGTAGTAAAAAATGTTTGAAGGAAAGCTGCAAAAACCCATGAAACACTGTGTTCTGTAGTATTGGACCACAGGGAGAAATTTCTTTCTGACCTGTAATTTTCATTCTCCTGAATGCAACTGCAGATACTGCTCTTACTCACCTAAAGTGTCATTGCAGTACCTCCTAGGGACAAGTACAGTACTGTAAAAACATTCACCTAGGGCTTCAACAGTTAATGACTGTTGTCTGAAAGAGAAGGGGAAATGGGCATTTATCTCTTTGCCTAGAGCAGCAAGTTACCCTACTTCTAGGACGGGTGCTGTGAGTCCCACTGTAGAGGAGGATTAGTGCCAGTACATTATTTTTCTGTGTGCAACAGCTGTGAGTAATCTCCTCCTAAAATCTGACTGAGAGCTAACAAAAATAAAACTAAAACATCTGTGCCAGCTGTGCACAGCTGTGTCTGCCTCTGTGGATATATCTGCAGCACATTCACTACCATAGCTGCCCATTTTCTTGTGCCCTATCAATTCATAGGAGTCAACAGGAGATTTTAAAGTAATATTTGGGGAATCATTTAATTTCAGAATTTTATTTCGTATTTCCTGATACCAGTGATTCTTCTTCCTTTGCCAGTTTTCCACACTTCATTTTTAGCGAAATACTTTCAGGTAACCTCGTCAGTAAATAAATAAGTGAAAGTGTTGAAAATAGCAAAAGAAGCTGTCCTATCACACCTGCACTCCTGCTTCCATTTGTCACAGTATTACTCAGAAATTACTTCTACTGAACCATGTTCAGTCAAGCAGGTGAGAGTACTTGATAAGAACTTTGAATATTCTCATTTCCTGTTCTTTTGGACCTGGTTATATGTTTTCTGTTGATATCCATGCACCCAGTGATCTTTTAATCAGATGTAAATCTGGAAGAGGACGCCTGGTCTGAAGTCCCTATTACTTGCACTGCTTTCAAGCCCCAGCTTTGAATTGTCTACCTTTACTACTTTATCACCACTTTTGTAGTACTGAAATTCTCTCTGCAGTATAAGCCAGAGTCATGACAATCATAACAAATTTTGAGCAGGTGTCCTATTTTATATTCCACTATTTTATTCCTGCTCAATCACATATGATATGCACATCTAATTTTTCTCATTTTCTGATAGTGTGTAGTAACACCTACTTAATATCCATCTTAGTTCTCCACATTAATCCTCCCACCAGTCATATTAATGCATGGATATCTGTGGTATTTGTACTACCCTTTTTTACTACACTTGTGGCAGATTCTGAATCATAGATTTGTTAATTTGATCTGTTAATCAAAAATTAACACTTGAAGAAGCCCCAGGAATATGGAAAGGTGTTGTCAGTGTTTTCTTTAACCCTTAATACAAGCAGAAATACCAAATTTCATTTGCTAATAAGTCCTTTAGTCGGTGTTAGATACAACTTCAGCAGGGACTTCCTCACTTAGTCTAGCACCATTCATGAAAGACCTGCTACATGTCTGCTGTGGACAATCTCCTTGATTCCCTCCGAGCTGTTTCTAATTTATTTTGTTTGGAAGTGATCTTCAAGATTTCCTAGAAGATCAGCATTGCATTGGAATCACATTTAGAGTCTATTTCATTGAAATTAATTACAGGAATAAGAGAAAATATTACTTTGATAACTCTGAAGGAGGAAAAAAAAAATCAAAACTTATTAATGGGCAGAAATAAGAAAATTCACACAGGCTGGCCATGAATTAGTTCTAAGAACTTAGGAGCTTCCAGTCATGAGAGGAGAGCTTCTGAGTAAGAATGGTGCTGGGGAACCCTGCCCCACCCTTAATTGTAAATATCAGATTGAGCACAAGTGGGATAATGTGTTTTATACAATAAAAGATGGATTTTTGACTGCCTTCTGAAGTCATCTTAACTGTCTAGAAAGCCTAGATGAACAAATTAGTTGCTGTACAGGGTGAGAGTGTGTGAATTGTTAGCTCTGTGTTGATAAAGAAAAAAGTCCTTTTTATGATTTGCTTTGTGGTATTCTGAGCGACACAACAATATTGTAAATCCATGTACTTTGGGTTCCAGGAGCAGTCACAGAGAAGTGATGTGCCCTACTGGACATGGACTGTATGAAGAAACAGTCTCTGTGCTGAGACAGAATTTGTCCATTTCAACTCTTTTAGTAAGCCCAAAGAATACCTTCCATTTCTTTTTGTGTGGCGCTAACATGCACCTGGATTACAAATATGAAAAGAAGGTGAAAAGGAGTTGTTTTAGGTTAATGAAACAAAGAGAAATTGTATAGAAAGGGTTACCTGAAATACGTAACACATGGGTTGTGCTTTGCTGCCCACTATAATTACCCTGGAGAAAAAGTTGTTAAAGGAATCATATAGAGAAGTCATGCGTGCAAGAATGCACTTCAGTCATGCACTTCTCTGTTCACTCATAACACAGGTTGTCTCTTTCTAATAGCTCAAATAAGTAACTCAGATTGGCAAAGTTGAAAGTATTTGTGTTGCTAGAAAGTGGAGCTTTAAGTCAGTCATTTAATCATGTCAATATTTTTATTAAACTTTAAAAGTAAAGAGAAAATTGAATCTTTTTTATTATATTTCCAATGTTATACATAATGTTATCTTCTTTGATAATGCCCTCAAATATCATAGTTTAATATCATTAAAAAATAGTCTCTCTTCTCCATTTATATTTTAGTATCCAACTGTTACAGACACAGATTTCTCTGTGTTTGAAAAAACTCTTGAAAAGTTGCCAAAGCCTGAGCAAACATAGAATCAAAATATGCTGATTGCAAACTTAATCCAAACAAAATTTATAGCTGAAAAAATTAGGTAAACTTCTGCTATTGTCACTTCTTCCTATTATTATTCCTCATGTATTTGGTTTGGTTGTGTTTATCCTTGCAAGATTTTCATGGTCAAATTTAGTAGGACTTACAAGCTTTGTGTGTTTATTGTATCAGAACAGCTCTGGTTCCTACCTTATATTCAGTCCTTTTTGAAAAGTAGCTCCAAAGCACTATGTGTTAGTAAAATTTATGTAGTGTTCTTGGTTAGATTGGAGAAAATTACTGAGATATGTTTTGAAAAAATAATTTCAGCACTTCTTTAGTTGTTAAAGTTTTCACTTCCAGTTAATATTCGAAACTGTTTATGGCATACAAAATATTCTCTCCATATAATAAAGACTTCTGGATGAAAGAAGAACAAAAGGAAGATGATAGAACAGAATCTTCTAGTTCAACCCAAACATCTTCTAGCTCAATTTCTATATAAATAGTTATCTACCATTTACCTCCAAATTGCATCACTATACAGTTCATGGTGAGTTCATGTGAAAAAGTGCCATATTTCATAAAATGATTGAAATAATATTTAAAAATTATTAAGTAGCTATAAGGAGGATATCTTCATAGGCAGCTTCATATCATTTTCTGTCATTTTTTTAAAAAGGCCAGTTTTCAAGAGTCATAATTTCAAGTTTCTGAAACACAATTTCAAGGTCAAATAATACCAAAATTTCCCCACCCCATTGGTGTAGAATTAATTTTTTTATGATCTTTCAGTTTTGCTGAATTGCCTGTTTGTCCTTAATAATAGATGTATTAGTTCATTTTATGTCTCCCAGCAACTGGATTATTTACTTCCAGTCTTATAGAGAGAACTAGAATAAAGAGAGCTAGTTTAATGCTCAAATTACTTGAGAATGCCAGAGAAGTTGTTTAACTTGAGGTTGGCACAGGAGACTTTTCGCATATTATCATTAGAAGGGGAAAAATAGAGTGAAACCTGTGTGAGTCTGCTGGGAGATGAGAACTCAAAAGCTTAAGGCTTCATTTGATTAAGAAAAGTCAGAATGAAGACTGTCATGGAAATGTAGAAGTAGATAGACCTCATGAGGCCACTTAATCAAACCTGTCATCCATGGCAGGATCAAATATGCTGAAATTAATCCAGACTGATATTTGTCTAGCTTGTTCCTAAAAAGCTCTGAGGATGGAGATGCTGTCTCTTCCAAGCAGTCTGTGCCGTGGAAGATCTGTTCTTTACTACAAGAAAGGATGTCTTGTGTCTTCTGCTCCGGTAGGCAAGCTGATGTTTTTAAGTCTTTCTGCCTGTGGACATTAAGAGCAGATGGTCGCTGTGTTCTTCTGTCTGTTTGGCTATTGGAAACCCTCCATGATGTCCTCCTTATCTCTTTTCTAATTTGCACAAAGTTAATCTCTTCAGTCTCGTATATAACTCATGTTTACCAAAAGACTTAATGCTCTGTTGGTCTCTTTTGAAAAAGCCCATTTAGCCATATTTTCCTTAGATTGGGGTGCTCAAAACTAGGTAGTATTCTTCAGCAGTGGATAGAGCACAATAATTGCCCTTGGTGTATTACATATGTCATATACGTGCCATGTTGAAGTATGTCTGAATATGCTCTCTTGCTCTACACAATTTGTGGTTAGCTTGTACCTCTTTATTTAAGGAGGTACTCAATTTTTTATTTATGCCTTAGCACAGCCTAATAACGTATTTGGCACTTTTTTGTACTTGTTTCTTTCAAATTGCCCTTTTTCCTTTGGTTCGTTTGGAGGCTATCACTCCAAGTCTGATCCTGTCTTTGTTATCTTTCCAAAGATAGTTCTTTCCAAGACTAGTGCTAGAGGTGAAAGGTGTGTCCTCTCGTCAGTCCTATAGGATAGATGGAGATTCAAGGCCAGATACTGATAATTACTCTGAGAAGCATTAAATGATATGTACATATCATCATAGAAATTTTGCATGAACTGAGACTGTTGTTGAGGACACTTTCAAGAAAAGACTTAATTTCTAGGGTACTCAGACTAAATTTGAATTGAACAGGCAATATTCTCTGGCAGTCAATTTGTACTTTAGTCAATTTTTAAAGCGTATGTGTTGCCAGGGTTGCCCGAAATATGAGAGGGTTGGACAGAAGCAACGCAAGTCTGACCAGTATGGTTACCACTACGTTCTTCCTTTATTTCACCTAAGATGGCAGGTTATATACTCTTCATATAGTTTACAGTTATAGGCATTCACTGATTGGTATACAGTACGAAAAGGAATGCAAACAGACATTGTTTAACTTGTCCTTAAGGTGGCCAAAGTGTGAAAACTACAAACCATATATAAAGAATCCCTGTCTTCCAGCAATCCCTTAACAGAAATTTCTAACTGTGCCACAAGGCTTCACAGGCCTCAGGGTGAGGCCTCAGCTGGGATAACTCAGGTCTGGGCAGCTCATCCCTAAGAAAATCTGCAACACGTATGACATACTAGGCAGGTACCATGGCTAAACAGAATGTGACTTCAGGGCTAAATATAAAAACAAAACACAGGGAAAAAATGACCGTATATTTTATTTTCAAGGAATGAAAATAAACCAGAGGAGTAAGAGCTGAAAGAATGAATGTTGGGATTCCATCCTAAATGAGACCAAGGAAACATTGTTGCTGGGTGGTTTAGAAAGCTTGCTGGCTTCCTCTGGTTCTGCCTGTGTCCTAGTATTCTGTGTGTACTCCTTGTATCCTTAGAGATTAATTTCATTGGCAAGCTTACAGAGGATGGTGAGCTTCTTTCTTTGCCTGACTGCAAGAAAACCATATATAAAGAAATATATATAAGAATATATAAAGAAAAAAATAGGGGTTTTATAATGACAGCCTGTTAATGACATTCACCAAAAATTACTTACCCATCAGTGGTAGTTAGAATAAAATGGTGTGAAACACCAAACCACCTGAAGCAAGGGTAAAGATCACCAGACTGATGTCATGGTCACTATACAGTTTCCTCATCTATGTCCATTCAAACCTATAGGGCTATACCTATGAATCAGTTGAGTTTTCATTCAAAAAATCATAGCTAGAGCATGAGGGAAAGTTTGACTAAGTGATATATTGAGTAATTAGTTTGAGAATCCTTCTCAAATCACTGCAGCAGTCCATATGTGTTCAAAGTGGTAGTATTTTTTCTTAAAAGTAAGACATGCCACTTGGTCTTACTGCCACAGTACCTAATCTTATGCCATCTGAAAACATGCCTTTCTTCTTGACATGAGGCTAGAAAAGAAGAATGTCAGCTAATACAGTCTGTCATTAGCACTTACCTTCTGTCCTAGAAGACTGAGAGATTTATCATATGTATTTTATACTATTATGCTTTAAAAATATATTGCAAGTTTTGCTTGACTGTATTTGATATGATTTTTTTCATCCTTCCTCTGTAGTTGATTTTGAAAATGTAAACTGCTTGTTCAAATAGAGGACAGTAAGGATGAAGGAGAACTGTCCCACTAAAACATCTGTAAGTCTCTTTATTAGTATAGAATGCAAAATGCTGTAGTATTATATGAGAAAAAAATCTACTGTTCATTTTGGCTTTATTTAATTGATCTATATTTCCTGAACTTGTGGCAGTACAGTATAACACACACACACTTAACCAGTTATTCAAATGTGCAATTACACACAGGGAAAGCTAATCATGCCTTATTTTTCTTAGTGGTACCAGCCTCACTCTGTTTTTATAGCACAGAATGCATTAAGGAAGCTTTAAAAAAAAAAAAAAAAAAGTCTGTAGCCCAATTAGCTACCACATTATTATTTATAGACTTATCTAATACCATTTACAGGATACAAAGGAGTTGAACAATAAAGAAGTGCCACTGTGATTATATTGCACCATAAAATAAAGCATGCCAGCCTGTTAAAGGCTAAATCAGTGTGAATCTCATGCATCATCAGTTCCTTTCTAAATATTTTTTGTTCCTATAATGGAGCTCTGATGATGGATAATTTATATTCTATTTTCATTTTCTGTCTTTAAGGGGTATCAAATTCTAGATATGATCATTATGTTCCACAAATCATTGATGAAATTCAGGATCTGTTCTTAAATACAGACTCTGTATGCTTTCAAAGAAGAACCAAATTACGCTAATTACCTTGCAGTCCCTGCTTTATAAGATTTAGGGTGGTATTTGTAAATGGCTTATGCAAAATTAATCATACGTTGCAAACTGCATCAGGAGAATAGCTCACAAGAATGCAACTTAATCCATTGGATGGAGTATTGGTTACAAGACAAGAGAACAGACTGGTGCAAAATGCTTCTTGCTATTGCTCTTCTGCATGTTGTCATGTAAACAATGTCATATCCCTAAGTTAATCTATGTTTTTTACGATCTTTTACATTATATAGGTTTTGGAGGAAGAATGTTTTTCTTCACTACCTAGAAAAACTTGGTGTTGGAACCTTGGTGTTAGTGCAAATTATTAGGCAAATTATTAGGCACAACTGTAATGCAACTAGTAAGTCGTTTGCCATACAGTGCTCTTTAATGGAAGTCATTTTTCAGTTAGGATTTACCTGATCTTGTATCCTGAAGGCACCTAAAGCAGGTGCAGTGTTATAAATGAAGGAGTATGTAAACTCATGGATAGGATACCGTATTGGAAAGGAATGGGAATTCAGTGCAAATAGGTGGAAGCAACAGAGTGGTTTCATGCTTCTGGTTGTGGAGCTATGAAAAATTCTGCTGCAACATCCTAACAGTTTGATTCTCTAGTAGCAACAAGAGACAAAGTACTCCCAAATTGCAAATTTGAGTAAAAAGTAGGCAGTTTCAGAAAAAGGGCCATGTATAAACTTGACATTAACTCCTACAGCTTCTGTCACTCTGCTGGTATCACATCCATTTCCGAGATCTACTTTCACCAGCACATCTTCAGCAATGTGCTTCAGTCTTGACCAGATGCTCTGTAACACATTTGGCAGCATGGAAGAAGGGACTATGCAACTGCTTTTCAGTGGTATGCAGAGTACAAATATTTCTGCATCCTCACTTTGTTTTTTCAGCATCCAGGTATTCACTGATATTTGTGAATAGTGAGGAAGAAGAAGAGACCTCTTAGTGTTTCGTGTAAAAGTATTAGAAACCAGCAACAGTTCTCCTTGGCGGTACTAAGTACAGAAGGATCAGAGTTTCTTATAGAGCAGCCCTATTTGTTCCCTGTATACAGTTTATGTTTGAAAGTGTAGGGTTGGTAAAGGGACTGACATGAACATCCTGAGAAAATACTAGAAACTAATTTTGTGCAATGAAAGCCATGAATTCAGCCCTCAAAAGCCTTGAAAAGGGACTATTTGAGCCCTACCAAGACCAGCATGTTCAAAATCATCAACTGATTTATGAATAAAAATAAAGATTGCTTTTCATAGTCGACAACAGTGAAAAACAGTCAATGTATAGTTTATTAGTCCCGGCACCTGTCTTCCTCTGTAATGTCTTAATCTTTGTTTAAAAATCTGCAGAAGTGATAAAATATTCATCTTAATGTGCTGTATTAATAAAATGCTTAGCAGTTTATTTCTTTCAAATTCTGAGTGTGACTGTGAGAGAAGTTGAGACCACCACCTTTTTAGATTAGACATTTTCTAGGTTATACTTTGCTGGTATAACAACTTGCCTGGCAAAGCATCACAGTGTCAGTAACTTTTTTTGTTAAAAGCTCTTCTCTTGTGCTTGGAATAATTCGTGGGTGCTTGGGTTTGTTCTCTTAGATTTAGGCTGAAATTGTGTAACCTAAATTGTGAAATATTATCTATGATCTGTTTCTGTCAGAAATTTAAAAATGCTTATTTTTCTGATCAAATTGGGTAGTTAAATATGGAAAAAGGTCACAGAGTTACCTGATGTGCATATGTAGATAGATGTTCTAAATGAGTGCATGTTTGGACTAGATTATTTCAATAGTAACCTAAATGCTTGCCCATGTTCATATGAAATACTTACTAACATATTTTCACGACAAAGGCATGAATATATATATATTTTTTAAAATTTTTCATGGAGACAGTTGTACAGGCTGAAAAATTGTTGCTTATTACAACAATTGTGCATTATTCTGTACAATTCTTAATAGATTTCTCCCCTTCCATTGGTTAGGTTACTAATTGCACTATTTGTTCAAAATAGTTATCTTAGTCTGTCTGCTGTTCAATCATTGAATAGCAGAGATAACCAGGAAAGTAAAGATTCAGTTTTTTGAGCATCAGAAAATTATTTTTGGTATTTTTAGCATGTGCTTCTGTAGGTTTCATTAAAAGAGAATCCCATATTTTTTGTACTATATTTCTACTACGAAAATTGAGTATCCTTTTAGGATAAATGAGTCAAGAGAAAGGCGCATCACAAAAATAAATGGAATAATTGCAAGCAAATAATTTTCAGCTTCTGTTCTCAGGACTCTTTTATTTTTATTGATGTTTCATTCACTCTGGGAATCTTTCCTGATAATGTAATCTTGAAAACAGTTTGGTTCTTCTCTGACCTTTGTATTCAGAAATATTTGTTGAAGTGGTTTTGCATGTATTTTTTCCCCCCTAAGGTATTGCAGGTAATTCTGATCAGGGACAATTTCACTTGAGTGTAAAATGGCTCTGCATGAGGTCACAGGTTGAAAACAGGCATAAAGATACTTCCTTCACATTTTCCAAATAACTCCTTCAGTTTCATCATTCTGGCATTTTTGCATCCATCTATCTCCATAGATTAAGAAATAGCAACTTGTATGCACCATCAAGGAAAGGATACTTAAATTTAGTTTCTCTCCAGCATGGGGCTTGATTGGACTGCCTTGCTATCTTTCTTGTTTGTATCAGTATATCTGTGTTCCAGCCCCTCAAGCCTGGTTTGCATTGTATCACCAGAAAAATCTGAGGCTGATTTTAGTTGCTTTTTGTTGACTCTGAGGTCTGAAAAGATAAGCTCTGTACTTGTTGGAGACAAGGAATGACAAACAATTGCTTTTGTACCTTACTTGTGGGCTGCAGGGCCCAGGGCTGTTTTTGTGCTGCTCTGAATTTGGAGGCAACTTCACCCTGTGCCACTTTGCTGTGGTCTGTCTGCACAGTGGAGCTGCAGCATCCTCACACTGCTTTGCCTGATACAGGAGCTGAGGTGTCCAGCTGACTCCTCCACTGTACTTGAAGTACTGCATCAGCTCTCTGACTTTTTTCTTTTAACCTTACTTTTCTGACAGTAGCTTGGTCTGAGCTATATACTAGTAATGCCACCTTAGGGTATAAATCAGTTTACCCTTTCCACATGACTTCATCCAAAATGCCAAGTAGTAAAAAAGGTCTCAGAACTTGTTGCATAGCACTGATGTCTAAATGAAAAAACTCTTTCTTCATGGCAAGATGACTTGGAGCTTTCCCCTCTATTAAAAAATACATGATATATAATATCTTTGTGGCAGCTGCAATGGCTTCTCACATTAGTTAATTAGAATAAAGAAGCTATTCTAGCTGAGGAAAGAAAAAGAGTGTGAGTTAGTATGTTGCTTAGTTGTCCTTAACAAGTGTTTTCCAGTAGCAAATTTTGAGAACAAGCTGTTGTACGTAAAAGTTTAAAAATCTTGCTAACAAGGATAATCAAGCTTTTTAATGATAAAGTCTTTGCAGAGTCACAGTGCAAAATTGTGATTATGATTAATTTCCTTAGGGGATCCATGACTGACAGCAACTGAAGCTGGCTATCACACACTCATAAATTGAGATATGGTTAAGTTGTGCTGTTTGCTAACCAGGAGCAAGAAATACAGACTGGCATGTTGAAATACTCTGGGTATACTCTATCTTTTAGCAGATCAGGATTAAATCTTCAGTACTTTTGCCCCAAACTCTTTCTGACCTTTTTCTGTACTCTCTAGTGCATTTGACATTCCAGAGGAGGGCACAAACCGGCACAGCAAGCACTTTCAAGGTTTTCTGCAAGGAAAGTTGTACAAGTTATCCTGAATCCCAGTTGGCATTATGTTCTGCCATTTGCATTTGTTGTCTCAGTAGCATTAAACGTGTGGCCAAGTCTAACTAGACTTTTCACTTTCTTCTTTCATGTAAGGGCAACCAAAGCTAATGGTCCCTTTTGAGTCTCACCTTGTCAAGCAACCATCAAGGAGATAAGGTCAGATTGCATCTGAACTGCTGAACTGTCCGGGAGTTCCCAGCTGTCTGTGGGGCTTGGCCTTTTGGCACTTTTCTGAAAAGTTTTACAGCTTCTTGAATCTATGGCTGTAAGAACAGGACTGAAGCATTTCTGCATGCCATGAAAGCAAGTCCTCTCTCCACTGTTTTACTTCTTGTGCTTGGGATGGTTTGAGCTTGGAAATCAAGTGTAGGATGTTCTAAAGAAAGATGTCTATCATTACCCATAATCCAAACTTCCAGGATTTTTAAAATACTTCCTAAATCTTTATATGTGCTCTACAGAATGAAATGTCTTTTAAAGAGTTTTTAGAGGCAACCCCATCTATAACAAGGAGATACCTAAAACACTTTACAGAAGAAAAGTATACAAGGTGTAGAAATGAGTTCAATTTCGTAGTTACAAAATGTTACCCCATCTTCTATCTGTGTTCTTCTTTACACTCTATTCACTATAAGCTAGAGAAAATTTTATAGTGAGTTTTTGTTTGTCTTTAAAGCATTTGTTTGATTGATTTGTCTTAAAAGCATATATCAGACTTCATTACCTGTCAATGGGATCAGTGATCATAAATGACTTGAATATTTTGAAAATCTTATCCTTAGTCATCATCATGGCTGTGTTGCCATTCCAGCTAGTGCTTCAGTCTTTGCAGCATTAGGAAACAAGCTGCTTGACAAAGAGGTGTCAGCCCACAGCAGGATAGCTAGCCTGTTGTGGCATAGCAGCTGTCAGGAGAAAAGAAAAAGAGCTTCAGTCTTTCTTTGCCTTAGCACAGGTGACAGCTGAGGGAAATAGAGCTAGTTTTTAATCCTGGAAACAGTTTAACAGTTTTTATTTTGGAAAACCAATTGTTTTCTTTTCTTTTTGCTTTTCCTAGTGTATTAGGATATACTGTGCCAAAAATGTTAGTCATCCCATGGAAGAGAATTCTGTTAAGCCTTTTGATTTTTCTTTATGTATATAAGCTTTATCAGATTTGTTTTTCTTTCTTCAAGAGTTTTTCCTCCAGTTAGTTTGCAAAAATAAATTTATTATAAAGACCAGTGTGCACACTAGTAATGTTATGGGGTTTTCTTTCTCTTTGAGATGTAAAACTAGCATAAAAAGGTTGTGTAGTGAAGTTATGTTGTCAAAAAGGGTTCGTTATCAATATCAATTTTTTATTCAGACAATAAAATGAAGACTGAGGTGCTTGGGAAATTTCTTGCAGAAGTGAAACATTCAAGCTGACTTGCGTGGCTAATCAAGACAAATAAACAAGCCTAAAGTTAGTTAACTGAAAGGCACGACTAAGCAATTACCCACACCATATAATACTGTTCCCATGCAACCACCCACACATTTTACTGATCCCGAGGACAATAACTATGCTGTTCTATCTCCTTTTGAAGGGAGTAAAGAGAAGCCTTTCAGATGTATGGCTTTGTGGTACCCACCTCATCAGAAAAATAATATGCTGCTCAAAAAACCCTTATGTCAAGGTCCTTGAATCATAAAATCATCATCTGAATTGTGATGGACAGGAACAATTATTTGTTATGTAGAAGGAAGGTGCCTTGTAGGAAAACTGCCAGGCTTACTTCCAGTTCTTTGCAATACTTAAAATAACTACTTAAGAGACAGAAAGTGAATGGCCGCAGTGATTGACGGTTCAGTAAATGATGTAGCTGTCTTTTAGACTAGATGGTCACTCTCTTAGTCCTTTGCTGTGCTAACTTGCTGGAGATGATACAGGGGACATAATAGCTGGGACATAATGCAGGGATTTCAGATGACTTTAAGAGTAAATGTTAAGCAGAAAAATGTCTAAGTTGGTAGATTTCTGGTTTCTTGTTGATTTCTGGTTGATTCAGGTGCTGTTCAAAAAGGTACCACAAAGTTAAGAGCCAGGTAAACAAACCAGCAGTGGCATATTTATCACAGTCTGGGATCCAATTATTCAGGGTTTGACCTGTGTTCAGTAAGTTGAAACTGTATATTAGGGGGAGATCTTGTTATCCAGTGCTTTAACAGGAGAAATGCAGTCATGTTTATTGAATCAGATAATGAAGATATCAGAAGGCCTAGAAGTCAGTGCTGTAACTTAGAATTAGGCATCTTTCTATCTGCAAAGCCATACAGTGGAAGGACATTTGTATTTAGACTGTAACGTTGATTAATAAAACTTTTCAAAGCAGAATATATCCTCAATTTTGACAACTTAGGAGGAGTATAAGTCTCTAACCCAATGTAATGGTTACAATCAGTTTTTGAAACACAGGAATATGCATCGTGGGTGTTAGACAGTCAATCTCCATGTGTGCCTTTATAAATCCTTCCGTGGCAGTTCTAAAGAAACATCATAAGAGTGTGATCTAGGTATATTTTCTTGAGAAATTTAGTGAGAAAAACAGGTATGGCTTTCATGACATTGCTGTGTCTCTTTTCATTTTTAGAATTCTCAATGCATATAGTGCCTCCTTTTAGTGTCAGCCCAGAATATAGGTTTATTTCACATTAAAACGGTCCAATCTACATGGCATTAATAAGACAAATCTGAGTTGGCATTATTCAGGTCCTAGATCTCATGGAAATATTCTTTCATATAGTTTAAAATGCATGGATTGTTATCATTGGTTTGTGAGTTTTAACAATTTGGGAGAAGTTAGCCATGATTTTGAAAACCTGTTTTTTCTTCCTTATGCACGGTTAAAATTAGGAAAAGTACTGAAAGTACTGGGTATCATGTAACAATCAACTTGTTGTAAATGAAAACGGAGTCAGGCCTCAGGGATTTAACTGGGATCCTTTCCTTAAATGTGTTCATTGTAAAATTATTCTGTAAACTGTAGGCAGCCTACTTGGAAAATTATTTCCTGTAACTCCTAGCCTTTCAAGGACTATGACATGATGCTACCTGCAACGAACACTGTAGTCTCTGAATAAGTAGAAATCTATCCTAGGATGGTGATTTACACTCTTGACAGATCTCAGTGGGATGTATATTAACCTGACTATCCATTAAGAGCCTTCCTGCCTTGAAAAGGCCTGTTTTTAAGAGCTTCCTTAACTCTCACTGGTTTAGAGTGATGGAAATTAGCACAACTACTAGCAGATGTTAATCATGTAGCTTAATGCACTGCTGGAGGGCATTTGCATTTTGGTGGTGAGCATGGTGTAAGTACCTGTACAGAACAGATTAGACCATGTTGTCCTGTGTGTTTTCAACAGATGCCACACTCTCCACTCCAGAGAATCTGCTTGCAGTGCAGCCATAACTGCTTTTATTCTGGCTCAGTGTCAGTGCTTTAACTCTACCCTAACTCTGTGAAAAATTTTGCCTGGCTTTCTTGTTCTGGGCTACTTCCTTTTTCTCTTCCTCAGCACCTTTATCCTCTAAGGTCTCCTGAGAGCCCTCACTCAGCTCCGCTGTCACTCCCCTCTTTTTTTAGTGGCTGTTCTTGAAAATTCTCTTGTGTAAGTCCTCTATTTTAGCATGCTTTAAGATTTTGCTCTTGACCACTTTTGTTGCCTCATCTTTTACTTTTACCTCTTTAATTATCTCTTTGCTAATCATTTCTATACCTGCTTCTTCATTCTGTCTCCCATGGGAGAAGCCCACAGTGCCCTCCCTAGCTCACCTGGAAATTTTCTTTTCCTCATATGTAACATAGATCAAAAGTAATGTAGATTTTTGCTTTTCAAATTGTCCACCTGGTATCCATTCACCAGTTTTGCCAACTGAGCTTCCATTCCACAACCCTGTGCCTGAATCAGTCAGCCTGGGAGACTTGCCCAAAACTGAGTTAAAATCAAAAAGTGTCGAGAGTTTCACTAAGGAAACTGTAGTAGGGAAATTCAGTACTTTGAAAAACGAAGCATTACACATAGTTAACTTTATTTTTTCAATTAGTTTTAAAAAATAATCCCACTGAGCACTGTCTGCTTGGGTGCCTGGTCTTATGAGCTGCAATTTCTACCTGCTTAGACTGATTTTCTCACAAGACAGAGCTTGAGTTTTGCTGATTTTTTTTCTGTATTCTATTACCCACAAAAATTGAAATTTTGGTAGTTTCCTGACTTCCAAATATTTTATTCTATTTAAGGAACTATTCCATATTAATCAAGATCTAGTCCTTTTTCTCTTTCTTCCTCATAAGAGAAAACATTTGTCAACACCTTTCTATTTCACTTTCTAAATCAGTGACACATTGAAAACATTTCCAGTGCTAGCAACTGCAATCTCCTTCTCTGATTTTCTTATTCTTCCCTTAACAGGAAATATTTCCAAAGTATTGCTCATAAGTAGTCCTTCTCTCCTAGCAGTCTGTTGGGCAATGTGTTTAAGGTCTCAAAATTAAACCTAAGCTATATACAGTTGTCAAAGAAACTTGCAAGTATTTTACAGTATTTTACAGTAACATATTGTGTGGGTATTAAAGAAAATTATGTTCATTTAAGTTCTCAATATATCAATGTAATTATGAGAATCGATTGCAGATGCTGCAGGATTGCCTTATCCATACATTTACAAAAACAAAGCATGATGCAGACCAAATACTATGAATGCCTGCTTATTTTCCCTATAATTCTGATTATACTTTTTGTTCTGAATTTTCATTTTGTCACTTAAAGCGTCACTGGTCATTGTGATCAAGTCTTTCAGCCTGGTGAATTACAGCCGATGCAGAGCAGACATAGTGAGTTCCAGTGAGCTGCAAACCAATTAGCTCTAGACATGGAATTTGCATAATTCAGACTCATTTTTATTTTCCTCCATGCCTGTTACATATGACACTGTTGATGGTGTCAGGGGGGAAGTGCACATGCTCACACTCTTTCTCTATTTCTCTGTCTTTTATGTTCTTATTTCTCCTGGTTTGCACATATTTACTATTTATGTTATTAAAGTACTGAAGTATACGTATAGTGTGCGTATATATATGTATATTTATTTAGTGTCAAGTCTTGCCTCAAGTGAAGAATTAGACTAACCTTTTCCCAGGTGTAGTGTGTCCATGCTCCAAATGCTTTT
This sequence comes from Illadopsis cleaveri, assembly GCA_013399915.1. Lineage (NCBI taxonomy): Eukaryota > Metazoa > Chordata > Aves > Passeriformes > Timaliidae > Illadopsis > Illadopsis cleaveri. Next base: position 185,070 of record VXBB01022852.1, read on the forward strand.
AGCTGGTATGACCTGGAATGTTGAAGGGCCAGATGGATAATTTCTCATTCGCTTGGAGTGAGGACCTGCACGATTTATATCCAGGGTGGTAACTAAACCACTCAAGGTCTGGTAGTTCCCCAATGACTTCCTTGCCTTCTTCATGTGCATGGAGAGGGGAGTTCAATGTGCTGAAGCACAAGGGATCAGGTGATGTGTCTCCTCTGGAGGCGAGGGGTGGTGGAGAGTTTTGCAGTGCTTTTAAGACAGGGAAGGACGCACTAACTTATGTAAGACTGTGTGTAGAAGCTTATACCTGAGCTAGGCAATTTTGGTGAGTCTGGCTGTGCTGTGAAATCTGTGTTAAAACTTAACAAGGTTACTCTTGAAATCTCTTCTGACAGCTATTTAATGCCTACCAAGTGCTGAGGCTATAAAAATGCATTTTGCAGCAGCATTCAGATAATAAATACTGTGAACGGTTTAAAGTCACTGGCTTGTCTTTACAACTTTATGCTGTAACAACAGTAAAGTCAACCTTATGCCAGTTCTTGTTTCATTTAAACAGACTCAAGTATTAACTCCATGTTCTTGATATGACATATACAGCATCTTTTAGAAAACAACCATGACAAAATCATTATATAGAACAGGAATGTAGTGGAGTACTTAAGGGATAGCACTGCTCCTCAACAGGTACTGTTCTGTATGCATTACTTAATTTCTTATTTATTATATTTCTCACCTGTGGGTTGGAAATATTGATTAAGCTGGTTTGGTTAAAATTTTCAATGGAATTGTTAGACTATGTTCAAAGTACTTTATTTTTTGAAAGCTGAGAAGTTGAAGAAAAGGAACAGTAATAAGTACAATTGAATTGTTTGCATAGTGACTGTGGTCAGATCATTAGTTTAGTTTTCCAGCATGTATCTAGGAGGGATGAATCTAGCTGAGTTCCTTCTATGAGTAAATTCTGTATTGCCTTGTATATAGACAAAATTTCAGCTGCTTATACAGTTCTGCTCCCAAATTCTGTCCAGTAAAACATGTAATATACTTAACTTGAACCTTAGGGTAGTGCTTGGTCTCCAGTATATTTTCAGCACTGTACTGGATGTCTTTATCATGTATGCAAATACAGTGCTCTCTGAATTTTTATTGGGTGCATAGAAGGATACTTGTCTAAGACCTGTCTGTCATGATGGAGGGCAGTTTATTGCATATTCTTAAGGGACTTTTTTATACCCTACAGTGTTTTTTAAGTAATTGCACACTTAAGGGCTATCCTTCAAAACATTCTGACTGCTTCAAATCTAGAGCAGATATGCAGTGGAGTTCAGAGAAATTCCCTTCAGTGCACAGGACTCTGTTCTGTTTTCTGTCTTCTGAGGGAGAAAAAAAAAAAAAAAGGCATCCTTTGACTACCCGAGTAATGTCAGTAATCCAGTTATCAGCTTTCCTTTTAATTTTCTATAATTTCATCTGGAAATGCACAAGTGTTAGAAAATTATCTGTATTACCATTCAGAATATTAATATTCCAGAGGAAGTAATTTGGAAGCTTTCACTCCAAAAACAAACAAACAAAAATTATCCCCTCTAAAAAGAAGAAAGATAGAAAAATGCAGGTTCATTTGCTTTTGAAAATCAGCAGTATTCTTGGTTACCTGAACTGCAGCCATAAATACCTGTAACATTGTAATTTAATGCCATGTATAAAGAGTCAAATTCAGAGGAACCAGTGAAGCAAAGTTGAGGCATGAAAAAGGAAAGATGACAAATGCTGGCAAAAGTATTTGCTCTATTTTGTATGGCTTTAGTAAAAATATAATATTGAAAAATAATCTGCATTAGAAAATTTCAAAGTCTGAACTGGTTAGAACCAATCCTTCCTTTTCCCTTCCCTTCTTCCTGTCAGGTTTCTGATGCCTCTGACAGCACTACCAGGCTGTTTGTTACCTTTATGGATATCAGAGCCCTGGAAGCTTCTATCTCTGAGCATAAAGTCATATTCAGTAAAATGCCCTCTGAGAAAGGATGCTTATATAAATAAAAATAAATCTTTGTCATAAAGAATAGGTACAAATACAGTTTCAACAAAAGAAGTCATGATGACATTTTTTTAGGTTTTGTAAGGATCACCCCTGCACTACTGAAAAATCCATTGGGAAATATTTTTTATTGCCCACCCTCCTAGATGTTTTCAGTCCCTAGCTTCTGAAATAGTGCAGTGATATAATGAAGTATAATGTATTCTATGCAGTTCAAAACAGTGATTTATTTTTGGGGAGTGAAAAGCTGAGGGTTTTATTCTTTACATTTCCACTGGTTCTAAGTAAGCAGCATAAGTTATACATCTAATACCCTTTACTTCACTGTTGGCTTTATTACTCAAAGTCCTTTATATTGGGTTCATTACTAAGAAAGTTTTTAAAAAATACTCGCAAATAGGTTTTTCTTTCTTTGATTACCTTTCTTTTTGAGGTAGAGAAATATTATTTATTCAGCTCTTAATCAGTAAAATGTGGATAAGTGATGTTCCAGACTTATTTGCAAGAAGGGATTTGAATGGAAAAACTATTCTTATAATAACTGTTGCAGTCTGCATGTCTTGCTGTATTTCTAAACAAGAACTTATTATTCTGGAGCAGAATATCTGCATAATACAGTGAGTTCAAACATGGTAACTGTATAAGGATTTTTATTGTGAGGTAGTTGTTCCTCAATATCTGTTCTAGTTAGTTGTCTGTACAGAAAAGACCTCACTGTGTATGTCCAGCATATCTCTGACAGAAGAAACTCAACATACTTCCAAATCTGAAGCTTCTGCCTAATTTGCAGGGACATCAAACCTTTCATGAAAATACATGCTACAAATTATTGAGTTCTGGTAATGCTTTGACAAAAAGACCATTTTCTATAACTAGTAAATATGTAACATATTTCAATTTACTTATTTTATTGAGAAGTGTGGGATTTTTTTTTTCTATCTTGGAAACACAGAATTGCTATAAAGGTGCAAGTTATTGCACTTTGCTGGCATAATTATTGTGATTGTCAGCTACATTCAGATTGCTTATTTTTTCTGAGTGGTGTGATTATCAAAGGCAGCAGTGGTGGGATTTTGGGCTCCCACATGGCTTGAAGAACTAGAAATTCAAAAACATCTTCCCTTTGACAGCTAATCTGAACATTTTTGATGGGCAGTCATTAGAGAATAAAGCTGGGGTTTAGCAGTTTCATTTTACAGGCTCACTTTTCTACAGCCTTATGCTAACAAAAATCCTGATGACACAATGATATGAATATTTTGAAAATGAGGGACAGAGAACCCAAAGAGACATGTAGAGCAATTGTGAACTTGAAAAGTGAACTTGGAAAGCCTGCACTCTGACAGGCCCTTATATCCTGAGGAACTTCCCCTATTGAAGATCAAGGTTCTCAATGTGGAACACAAACAAAACAGGCCTCTAATCATGCTAAATTGTGGGAGTTTACACACATTCTCTCACAAGGGAAAAGTTTAAACATTAATAAACTGTTTTCATTAGTAACCTAAGGTACCATCTTATTTCTTTTTTTTTTTTTTTTTTACTCTAACAGATGATTAATCTTGTTGTCTGTTTGTAAATGCTACTTTCCTCAGCAAAACACTCTCATTCAAAATTTATCCCTGAATTCAGTTTCCCTCTGGTTTGTGATATTCTGCTCTCCTATTGCTGGTCCCAGCAACCATTCAGTGGAAGCTTCTGTAGGATCATCTTTCTCCATCCACCATCACCGTGTGGTAATGATGCAGATCTCTCCACAGATAACGGTGGCTGCCTACTCACTTTTCCTTTTGCCTGTCTTTCCAAGAAATGAGTAAGTTTTTCACAGTTTGAATTTTCTGGAGAATGTAAGAAGGACATTCCATTCCCTGAGCCTGTGACCATGGCAATCATAGTAATTGTAGGCTCTGGTTATTTTTCTCTGTTTGAGATAAATGTCTTGATTTAGATTGTTTGTGAAAGACACTTGTTCTGTTCCCACTGTGACGCTGTGAACCACAGGTATCAGACACTCATCCTGATTCTGGCCACCTACGTGCTGTCTCTGTTGTTCATCTGGTAAGAAAGGTGCCTTTTGTTCCAGACAAGTCGTTTTATTTCCCAATGCCTTTTTACCTCTTTTGTTTATTTAGATTCTTATTCTATCTTATGTTAGGAATTGTCTTGCATTGTCTATTTTATATTGTGCCCAGCACAATGAGGCATCATCCTTCCCTGTGTCTTTGGGTATAGCTATAATTCAAATAAGAAATAGTAGTCACCTTTATCTAAGAACATCTAGTAAAACAGTGACATTTTCATGAGCTCATAATTCATAGAAGCTCTATGAGTACCTTCCTTCTGTTGTAAACACTTATATTTTAGCGAAAGGGATTCACACTGAAAAATCCTGAAAAACTCTGGAACTCAGAAGCCATCTTTGCTAGTGGTTCGTAAGTAGTCTTAATGCTGAGAATCACTGACTCCATTCAAAGAAATATTTCTCAATTAAATTTCAGACTCCCACTGAAGATGGCCTACAGACAGCATGTTGTTGTGCCTAAGCACAGTCCATGATATGGCTTCATGTACCATTTCAGGATTGTGCTGATTTTCTGCTGATGCAGTCTGGGTGAAAACAGCCTTTATATCAGGGCAACCATTCCTCTGCTTTCTTCTCTTTGTTATATGTTGTTAAATGTTCAAGAAACTATGTTTTGGACTTTGGAAAAAAAATACATTTAGGACAAATAACAGAAGAAAGAAAAAGCAGAAGAATAATCAGGACAAGATTTGAATCATAATTTTGAGACCATTATTTCGGGTTCTTGGGCTTGGGGAAAAGTTTTGTGTATTTATTGTGATTTTTCAAGGGATAATAATTTCTCACTATTTTACTGATAATGAGATTAATAATAGAGTAGCAGAAGTCTCTGGAAGTTTTGTCAAATGTTTTAGCAGCATGTAAAAGGAGATACATAAGATAAAGAGAGAAGAGGAACAAGGTGTTTATGATATAAAGGAGGTCAGAGAAATGCCAAAGCATATTAGGATCCAAACTCCATTAAAATCCTGTCTGGCAGAGGTGGGCCATTTCTTATTTAGATCTCCTCCAGAGCAACTGTGTGAGACATTGCTCTGATGCTGGCAAACTAAACTTCAGTTATGCTTCTTTCATGTTTCTTTAACATTTCCATCATTTACTTCCATAGTCTAGATGCTGCTCAAGGAGATTTCTGTGTATGGGGTGGATAGAAACTCTTGAATAGAGAACTTGGCAGCCTTTGAATTTTCGAGCTTTTTTAATGTCTTTTCTTCCCCTTGTGGCTTTTCTGGCATGCAGTGTTTCAGAGTTAGTCCAAGAAATGCTAAAACCTCTTCCACAAAGTTTACTTAATCAAGCTGGGCAGAAATAATACTCAGCACTCTGATTTTCCTTGTTGAATTTACTTTTTAATTAATTATGCTCAAAGTGTGTGTAATGTAAACTTACGTTTTGAGAACAAATACCTTTTTCTCTTTTCTGACTTGTGTTGAATTTCTTAGCTTTTCAGGTTACATTTTCCTTTGATTTAGATTTTTTGTTTGTTTCCCTCTGCCAGTAAAAATTATGGAGTGTGAAGAAAAAAGACAAGATCTTGCCATCCACAGAACCCTGTCACACCGGGATGCACATTTTATCCAATATAAATTACCAAGCAAAGCCCCTATCTGTGCTTTTTTTCGTGACAGTCTTTCTAGATGTTTTTGTAGTTATTTTCTTTCAACAGAAATGTAGACAAGTTACTGAAGGGTGTACCAAGTTTGCCAGTGATACTAAATTGGTTGACTCCCTTGAAACAAGAGAGGCCCTGCACAGAGACCTGGACAATGACAGGGGTGGTCAATTAATTGCCAATTGTATGAAGTTTAACAAAGACAATGCCAGGTTTTGCACCCAGGATGTACATAAGTATGTGCTTTCTGAAACGGTGACATAATAATCATCCCAGTCAAAAAAAACCCCAAACCAACAGCAACAAATTGCATCCTACTTATTTTCTGTTTTCAGAACAAGCATCTAATGTTCTTAGGGAGGTAGGAGGGCTCTGCAAATACTTTAATTGACAAGTGTGTTCTACAGCACTTATAAGGGGATTTTTTTGCAAACCCAGGAGCAGTTAAGATCTGTATTTTTTTAATGCAACATACCATGAGCTATAAAAATTATTAAAAATATCTGTATTTATTTCACTAATATCTCCAGGATTAATGTTAAGGGTTTGGTTTGTTTGTTTGCTTTGGATTTTTTAGTTAGGATTTTTATGTGTAGATCTGTTCAAGAGACGTGAGGAGTCATTAATGGGGAAACCTAAACACAGGAATCAAAGGAAAATAATGAAGATATTCACTGCTGAAGCTTCTCATTCCAGAGCTTAAAACCATGGAGTTGGTCTCTGATTTTTGGATCACTAAGAGGTCTATGATGAAACCTTGATCTGAAATTGAGAATAAAAAGGGATAGTATTTCTGACATTTGGGAGAATATCATATATTTTCACCGAATTGCCATTTTAGAATAGATTCAGGAGTTACTGTGGTATGGGTGTTGCTAAGAGTCTTTCTACTTGATGTAAATATCAGACCTTCCATCCCTGAAATACATTTCCTGAGGGTTGCATATCAGCAACGGGACTCTTTGCTGTACTGAGGATGATGTATTTCATTTGAGAAGATAACTGACAAGATATCAAGCTTATTTTGGCATGCAATTTAACATTCAACCCCAACAGTTGCAAGTGCAGAAGTCATTTTCAGATTCCAATGGTGAAAAAAGGAATAAAATGAAATCGTAACATAAACTCCCTTTCAGGTGTAATTGTTGCTTTTACTGAAATTAATTTGCACAGAGAGAAAAGAGCTTAGGGACCAGCTTGATTTTTGTATGGGCAGAGGTATAAAAATTTTCATTTAAATATATAGAGTTGGGTAATTAATGCCAAAAGGATATCTTTTCTAAATGCTCAAACTTAGACCAGATTAATTGTCCTGAGACCTCTTCTTCATGAAGTGAGTGGTAGTTATGTCTGTCGCAACTTCTTCACTTTCATTACTGTTAAGAAAAATGGGTTCCTGAACGTGCCATACCAATAAGCATACAGGCACTGTATTTTTTTGGATTTAGCAACTGCATGGAGCCTGCTCCCTGGATAATCAGGCAGACATGCTTCAGCTGCTGGTTTCCAGTTGTTGCAATAATGTGCTAACATGCTGGTCTCCTGAAACAGCCTGCTTATTAACTGTGATGCCCAAAATGCCATCTGGAGTGTTATTCAGACATCTATAATTATTCTGTCTACTTCTATTTGATTGTCTGCTTTGTTTCCCTATGCATGCTCTTTTTCATTTTTTTCTTTCTTTTTTTTTTTTTCTTTACTTATGGAATAATTTCATTTTTCCATACAGAAGTACCAACTACTCTCAACTCTTCTATAAATTTATTTTACATAAAGTTGAACATACAGGCTTTCTAGAAGAAATTCTAGGAAACACACTAAAGAATCTCACTCTCTTAGAGTAGGAAAAAATACTATAATAATCACTTTGGCAGAGACTAGTAATCACAGAGGAACAAATTCTTTGCTATGTGCCTTTGTCCATTTATAATAGTACATGGTGCATATAAAATATCTCCAATTTATATGACAGTGAAATGCACTCCAAGTGTAAGTGGAAATGACTTTAAGAGGGGCAGGCCAGCACGGAACAGGTTCCTGATGCAATGAAGTGGAAAGGGACCTGTGAGTATGCCAACTAAATTGTTTGATCTGTCTGTATCCTCACTGTTCATTCTGCTGTGTGAAATCACTCTTGATATCTTGCAAAAAACATGGCAAAAATTGGAATTATTTTATTTGGGTAACAAACGTATTCTCTAGGGATTTGCTTTGACTTTTCAATATAGTGCTAGTTAGTTGCAACCAGCTGAGAAAAGTGTCAAGCTGAAAATAGAAATTAATATGAAGAAGATAACTCGCTTGACAGTAATTGTGAAAGATACTATGTGCCATATGAGTTAAACTGAAAAATTAACACATGAATCCCCTTGGTGTATTCAACATTATTATATCTTGTTGAAATATGTCAGTTCTCATGTCAGAATTGTTCCTACATCACTTGCTGGCTGCTGCTAATCTAGAAAGCATCCAGAGTTTTCTCAGAGCAGCTGTTAGCCCTTCCTTTTTCTATCTAGTCTTGTGTGATTGGAAAATATCTCTTATTGCAGTGTAGAGAAGAGATGAGAGAGAGTTAAAGGCTTTAATGTGATCCCTGGCGTGTGCCAGCCCTGGCCAGAGAAGTATGTAAGAAGGATGAGGGGGTTCATAAATGGGCCAGAGATTAATAAATAGTCAGTACTTAATTTTATTTTCTTGTGCTGGGAGAATTGAATTTGTAATCCCAGCGCAGCGATTTGCGGGCGGTATCCCCATCTAGGGGCAGGTCTGAGTATCTCGGCTGTCGGCAGCCTGCTGGTGGGGGAAGGGAAGCTTGGGGAAATACCCACATCCCGGCCGAGATACAGCTCGGGAATGCTAACAACTGCGCGCAAAGCGCGATGCCTTTAGTAGCAGGATGTGGTGGAAGAAGCTGCTTAGAGTAAGAAGGGGAAAAACCACGAGGGTTTCTAAGGTCGCTGATCTTGCAGCGCTGTGGTGCCACGGCCAGAAGTCAGTGCCAAAGCGCTGGGTGCGGGCTGAGCACCTTTGTGCTTTGCAGCGCCAGGGGAGCAAGCAGATCCCGGTTTGGGCTGCCAGCAAGGCAGGGACACGGGGCAGGGCAGGATGCTTGGAGAAGGCCGCCTCTGTCTCTGCAGGATGTGAACGGGTGGCTGCTGCTTTTGAAGTGTCTTCCGCAGCATTCATTTTAAATGTGAGAGGCTCGTGTAGAGGTCCGTGATGAGATGGAACACAGGAGCCGAGCTCTCACCCAGAACAGATAACCTCATGTCCTTTGAGAAAATGATATTACAGATGAGAGCTGAGGTCACTGGCAGGACAACATGGGAAAGCTTGCATTGGGGCCGTATAAATTGTGCCTGATGTCGAGAGAGAAGAATTTTGCTCTTTAGCCCTCAACTTTCATGAGCTACTTTATTTACATAATTATCTTTGTTGTTGCTGCTGGTTTTTCTTGTCTTTTCATATAAAAATGCCCTGTGCTAAAATTCATCTTTGAAGATAAAAATATATAAATAGCAAGGCAGTTACAAAATATTCTGTGATGTTATTGAAGTGACCTTGTTGCTTTCTTTTTCACTGCATTCTCTTTTTTTCCTGAAATAAAATTATTTGAACAGGATAACCTCTTGTTACTTTATAGAAAAATGTGACCTGCTCAGTCAGTTGCCTTTGCAGGGCTCTCTTAGCTCGGGGACAGAGAAAAGGAAAAATGACTGCGTGTAAGGCTCTAGATTTAAGGTCAGCCATTCTGGCTGATGAATTTAACAGAATTATGTACAGCATTTTCCTCCCCATCCTCCTTCTGATGGAGTGATCCTGAGTAGAAGGAATAACCAGACTGGGGTTTCAACATGACTATTTGCATAAATGAGCCTGTATGTGCAACTGGAACGAACAGCCTAGCGCTGGCAAAGCTCCAGAGACCCTAAATCAAATACCAGAGAGAGAGAGAAACACAGAGAGAGAAGGTTTTTGTTTTTATTCAAACACACGATATTGGGACAAATATTGCACAGCTGAGTCGCTGTGGGATGTTTATGATAAAATAATCCTATTCAGCTCTCTCACCCTAAGAATTGTGCACAAGTTGTGATGAAACAAATTCTTGACTCAACTATTTTTTCTTTTTTTTGTTTTTTTTTTTTAGAGAAAAAGATGTTTTCTCTGTGCAGCACAAAGTTCCTAGGGTCTTTTGAAATAATAGGCATATTTTCCACATTAACACACATAAAAAAATACCATTGTGTAGCAAAGCCAAAGTCCAAGCAAGGCATCTTACACATGATGTGTATTAGTAATAAAACTTGTGAGCTGTGTTACTGTTTTTATGCGTGCGTGTTCTGCGTGGCAGCCCATTTATGCATTTTCCGCTGTGCTGGGGCTTACATCACTGTCGTATTAGTCTAAGCAGAATAGAGCAGATTGTTTATTTTGGTTGAGCTCTGCTTCAGGCTGTAACATCAGATGTAGCTCCTAGAGTGACAAATTCCAATTGCAGTGTCACAGATTAAACAAGGGTACAGAGGAGCCCTGCAAGCAGTTTTGTTTCTCATGGGAGTGAAAGGATACTGTGCTTGCTAAAGTTAGTACGTGTGATCCCACCATGACCAAAATAAAATAATCTGCTCTCATAACTCTCTTCTATTTAAAAATCACATTGCCCAGAACCCCTTTTGTTGTACATTCTTCAGTTTGGAGTTGCACTATTCAGTTAAAGTTAGTCGCCTTTTATTAATGAACAGTGCAACTCTGCATTACTTTTATGAAACATAGTAAATTTTAGCTTTGTTTGTTCTACTGTATGGTAATATCTCATTCACAAAGTCACAGACTCAAAAATCAGTTGTGATTAATAGCAACATCTGGAGATCCTCTGTTCCAGGCCCCTGCTCACCTAGAGCAAGTTGCTCACACCATTTCCAGATGGCTTTGGAATATCTCCAAGGATGGAGACCCCACAACCTGTGGGCAGCCTGTGTCAGCTCTTGGTCAAAGTCACAGTATAAATATTTCTCCTTATATTCAGCTAGAAGCTCCTGTGTTTCATTTTATGCCCTTTGTCTCTGGTTCTGTCACCAGACACCACAGAAAAAGAGCCTGTCTTCTTAACACCTTCCCTTCAGAATCCTGTATTTTTATGGGGTTCCACTGAGATTTTTCTTCCCTGGGCTAAACAGCCCCAGCTCACTCAGCCTTTCCTTATAGTGGAGATGCTCCTGTCCATTAATCATTTTAATGGCTCTGTGCTGGAATCTCTCTTGTAGTTCCCTGTCTCTCTTGTACTGGGGAGCACAGAACTACAGCCTGCATGCCAGGTGTGGTTCATCAGTGCTGAGTAGAGCAGTAGGATCAACATCCTTCCTAACTCAGCCCATAATGCCATTAGCTGTTTTTGTGGCAAGAGCTCCTGGCTGACTCACATTCAAGTCGGTGTCCTTGAAGAAGCTGAAGTCTGCTCTCCAAAAGTCCAGGGTTATAATCTTGCATTTTGTTCTGCCTCCTCCTTCCAGGATCCAGAATTCCACTGTCTCATGGGCACTGCAGCCAAGGCTGCCTTTAGCCCTCACATATCCAACAAGCCCCTCATTTTTTAAAAGCATGAAAGCTAGCAGAGCACCTTTTCTTGTTGCTCCTCTATCACTTGGATAAGCAAGTTGCACATATATACATTTCACTTAGCAACTACGTATTGCACTGACATGGTTGGTTTCTAGGGTGATTAAGTATCACCTCTGCTGTGGAGCATTAATATTACCATCAGAAAACATTTGAAGGTGCTTACTTCCCAGAAACAGGTGCATTTGTTTTGTCTCAGACTCTTTTGCAATATCCATGACAGATAAGAATAGTGACCTTTTGGAATAGAAGATGCTTCCACAAATAACTATAGTGAATAATAAATAAAAAGCAAGTAAATTGGATAAAATGGCATGTAGTTCCTCAAACTTTCCAGGTGGCCTCTTTGCACATTTTGAAGACGAGTATTTTTGTAATAGGTCTCCTTTCATCTCATCTCTAAAATGTGTATTGTTGTTACCTGTAACACCTGACTGAAGATTTTGGCCTCCTTAAAATTGTTCCATTAACATGTGACATTTTTGCTGCAATTTCCCAATTGTTCCATTTGTGACCTATTATCTGAGAAACACTGTGAGAGAGAGTTGTGAGTACTTTGTTTACCAGAAAATTTTGATCTCCCACTGGTTTTACAGCTGACTACGGTTTCACTGTCCTCAGTGTGTAGTCAGTTCTGATTAATGCAGAACTAAGCAAGATTAAATTTAGGCCCCATCCTCTAAGTACAGATAAGAATCTTGACAAGGTTGCTGAAGCTCTTCACCTTTCAAGGTACATAAGCAATGTCTCCCATGGAATTTACAGCATGTGCAGGATCTTGAAGGTCATGTGGGCACGTGTGGCTTTTAAAAAGGTGCAGTTCCATTCCACCCCCACTCCTACCCCATGCCAAGAGTGTACATAACATAACCAACTCCACCACCCAACTGTTAGGTAAAGAAAAAGTCTTACTTCATCAAATAGCTTCTCAAAAATTGAATACTAAAAGGTAAAAATTTTCTTAGTAGTTACTTGAATGTAAAATTAAGTATGAATAAGGCTAAGAAGAAATCCTTTGGCACTGTACAACATGCTGTGTTTATCATAAATGAAGTTATACCTGTTGCTCCTGTGTTCCTAGAAGTTGGAATTTGTACAATAAACTGGCCATGATTTGAAAATGATAGCTGAAGATAGGGAGATGTTGAAGGAGGAACCTGGAGAAAAGAGAAAAAACTGAAGTATTAAGGAATTAACATTGAAGGAAAGTGGGTTGCTGCAGGCAATGCTTCATTTATTCAAATGATTGAAGAACTAGCTGCTAAAAGTGTTGTATCTGTCAATGGAAGATGCAGGAAAATATCTTTAAAAATAAAATAGCTACAAATACCTGAAATAAACTACTAGCTAGCCATATGTTTAGATCTCTGGGATGTCTCTGTAAAGTATAATAGGTAGATGTACAGACACAAAGAGAAGAAAAGGCTGAAACTTTGGGGGCATGCAAACAAATTTCTTCACGCTTTTTCATATATGTGTTCAATTGTGAAGTTCATGATGCTGTATTTTCAGTTGTCCTCTCTGTTACAAATAGTTGATGTTAGGAGTCACAATGCCTCAACAGAGATCAGGGATATTTTTTCTGTTGTCAACTGACATGTCAAGGTGGTTTTTTTAGCTGTTATGTTCACAGAGTGCAGGACACAGATATTTCTACACTTCTGTCACTTCATGTTTAACTTTAAAAGGAATATGTGAAGCAGAATTGGAAGATATGTAAGCAGCTGACATGTCATATGCACTTGGAAATGTGTCCTGAATACTAACAGTGTTGTTTCGAATCCGATAAACCTCACCCCTTGTAACAAGGCTGTCTGTGGTGAGGCCAGTCCTCAAATAACCATGTCCTTTGCCCAAGTGCACTGAAGCCCCGTGCAGGCACTATTTATAAAACCTGCGCCACTGGGGCGCTCAGCGGAGCACGGGTAGTTGGTGACTCACAGCGCCGGGGGCTGCAGCTTCTGATGCCACCAGACAGGGAAATGTCACTGACTCCTCACACTTTGCCAAAGCAGGCTAGGGTTCAAGGGCTGCTCTCTTCTACAGCTCGTGTTCAGAAACAGAAGGAAAACTTAATGAATCACACATGGCTGAGCAGATCACTGTCAGGGTAGCTAATGTTCCACGGAGTGGGAAACATAATTTGTACCTTATATAATGGGGAATGTGTGAGTCAATTTTGATGAGAATTGGCCTGAACCTTCTTTGGGGGATCACTCATGCTCACAGGGTTTGGCAGTTTCTGTAAGAGCTTTATATTGAGTCTATACAGTTGGATTGCTGACTATTCCTAGTAGTTGTCATTTCAAAGGTTATATTTGTTTTGGTTGCTTCTTTTTTCTTTTTCCTTCTCAGTCTGCACATTGCCTCCAGCTTGTGAAGTTTCCACAAAGGAGGAGTGAGGCAGAGTCTGCTCCAGTGTAGCCAAAGATGTAAGTGCTAGGAAGCCTGGTGTAAATAGTACTGTGAGCATCCTAAAAAAATGATGCTTTATTGCACTTACTGATTTAACTTGGCTGGTGCATTTTTTTCTGAACTCATTCTGAACTCTAAATTGGGTCAGGCAAAGCACAGCAGTGAGATTCACTGGCTTTAACCAGTGCTCCAAACTCCTGAATAAGTGACATGAAAAACAGGTTGATTATAGTATTTGGGGTGGAGGGAGAAAGATCCCATTTTGACAGACAAAGAAGTTACGATAAAACTTTTCTCAGTTAGTTTTATTTCAGAAATGAACTTTCTGTCACCCTCCACTTAAAAATGCAAAGATGTCCAATGAATGCTAAAGCAGAATGTTTTCAGCTAAAATTAAGCAGATGTACAGGTGCAAACATGTTTTCTGTATGCAGCTGCTGTGCAATTAAATTTTTTAGATGTGATTAAAACACCTGGTCTGCCCTTGTCAATATAAGATGTTATGTTTCACATTGAATTATATCTTTGCAGTTATTCAAAGAAGTGTAAGGCCAAATTGTGGTCAGATAAAGTAAATGACATTTTAGCAATTGGTTATAATTCAAACAGAATCAGATCTAGGAAAGAAGTGACAAGTCTTAACTTTTCTGTTAGCAATTTTGGAAACTTAAATGTCAGTGTTCTATGTCATTTTTCATTGCTCTGATGTAATTGTTCTTTTACAGAAATGTAATGCATTTCTGTTTTAACTGGAGAGAAGCAACAACAAATTCCTACCAGATTCAGTCATTGTTTTTGTGCTAATCAAAGTCTATGCTGTGTCCATCTGTTTAGAAATGAGTGTGGCTGGGCCCAAGACAGCACCCTTTCTCTTGAAGAAAGCATAAGTCCTGTGTATGAACTACTTTCTAAGGCATGAAATGGTACTGAGAGGAGGATGTATGATTTCGGACAAGTTTGTTCTCTCCCTGTCTTTACTTGTTAACATAATTTGCACAGCTGCATTTTCTGTGTGCCCACCAATTCTCATGAGTGAATTTCAAGGTTGTCTTCATTATTACCAGAGCAGTCCCTGTCTTTGTGAGACTAGAGTTTGACAGTATATGATATTTGTGGTAGAAAATACGTTAATTAGGATTATTTTTAAATTAAATATCAAGCATCTATTGACATTTCATTTCTCAGTATTTTTACATATTAACTCGATAATGGTGTAATTGGTTAATGTTTTACATGAGTCATGTACATGAGTTATAACTTGGGATAAGGAATTTAACATCCCATGGAAGTGTTGCAGCTTATTCTGTGAATGGAGCTCTGTACCATGTGACAATTCGATTAATTTGAAACATAATAAAGAAGTGAGACTCCTCTGGTTTAAGAATAACTTTTTTCTAAGCATCTCTTTGGGTTTCAATGCAGTATATCTGCATTTTTGTGGTTCAGTTTTTTCCTTATTTTATCGGACGCAATCTATAGACTACAGTTTACCAAATGTACTTTTGCTCAATTGCTAACATAAAAAAACCCCTGTTTATTTTTTACCACATGCAGTCTTAACCTCAGAGGTTATTTTTGCATGGCATCTAAAGTAAAAACCAAAATCTAATCAAGTCATTTCTCTATATTCTGATTATTTTGAGGGGTTTTTTCTGAAACAAAGTAGGTGAATGTCATCCTTTAAACAGCACTGATTTTTTTTTTTTAGGAACTTATAAATATAAAAACTTCAAGTAAAACTTAAAGGTAAAAACTATACCTTGGAGTACAGCTTTCATATCTAGTGCTACAACTGATTAGAGAAAGTACAATAGCCTGAATGCTTCTCTTAAAAGTAGAGGATAGGGATTTGTGAATGATCTAATTTCCAACAATCATTGGTAAATACCAAGGTGGGGTTGTCATTTTTTCAGGTGTTGTTTTATAATTTGAAACAGAAAAAAATCAAGAGTTCCATAAACTTTTATGTTGGGAAATGTTTGTTATTTGAGGCTACATTTTGAATTAAATGATGCTCTGTTTGTTTTGTCATTATGTTTTGCATTAAAAAGTATCTCTGCTCACTGAACAAGAGCAGGAGCAGGAAGGGTTTTGTCACAGAGTCCAAATGTATTCCTTGGACACATTTTAGTGGTGTACAAATTCTTAGGGCTGAGCCAGCTCTTAGAACCCATGTGGAAATATACTCTCTTTGCCACAGTAATGGAAGAAATCCACAACTTGTAGTGAAAGATTTCTGTATATTGTTTATGGTGAATAAATAATCTTAAGTACTAAATAAATTCAGTCTGTGAATAAATGTAGGTAGATTATGAAGTTAAGTAGTGATATTATCCATATTGGTTGCAGGGCCTCTCCAGGTTATTATTCCACATGTCAAACATGTTTTATTTATTATTATGTCAAATTGTGGATTTCCTTGTTTTCCATTTGATTTCCTTGTTTCTTTTATTCCTCCTTATTTTCCTGATATCTAGACTATAATCCAGACCCCAGCTCATATGCAGTTAAGTATGGTGTCTTCACGGAGTTGTCAAAAGGAAGTTGAAGTCAGAAGATAACTTACCTTAGTGAATGCTTTTTAATATTTCTGAATTTATCTTTCTCTTTTTTTTTTTTT
>VXBB01022852.1:201486-227223 GCA_013399915.1 Illadopsis cleaveri
TTTTTTTTTTTTTTTCTTTCCTTAGAAATCACTGGGATATATATCAAATTTCCACCTATAACCTGTCTTCTGTCCCAAGGCCAGATTAGTCTTTCCAGCAGGGACAGTGTGTGACAGAAGAGTCAGTATGAAGAGTCTCTGTGGGAATGATGCATATGTTCTGGGAAAGATGTAGATAGACATGAGGAGTCAAAATTATTCATTAGTGCTGATAATTGTGGCTATTATGTCCTCTATGAGAAAATTTCAGTTTGCTTGCTGCATCCTTTTCTTTAAGCAAATGGTCAGGGAGGACAAGGAGAGGGTAAGATGAAAAATCCATACCCCTTTTCCCTCACCTTGTGTCAGCCACATAAGTAAGCTGGAAGGGAAGTAAGCTGCTTTATCAAAACAGGGGAAATCTGGACAAAAGTGAAGTTTTAGTGAGCTCCCTGAGATACGTGCCCTTTCAGGCACACTCATTTTCCAGTAAGAGTCTTCATATAAGTTCTGTGACTTTTATATGAATAATGTATCATTATTTCATTACCTAAAACCTGTTCTGCTTGAAGAACAGAGGGAATGGCCACCACAATTTTTTTTTTCCTACAGTGTGTCTTCTGTCATAAGTCAGTCCTTGTTAGCATCACAAACAGCTTCCACAAGATTTTCAGAGATGATATTATAAAGCAGTGTTGTGAATACCCTTTCTCCCATTCCTACAATATTCAGTAAGTGTAGGAGAAGGATAAATTTCATGGGTCTGTTTGATATTGACTTTCACAATACTCTGTGCATTGTTTGGGTATCAAGATCTGGTATTCCTGTGGGAATGCAAAGTTATATTTAGGTTGATGTCAGTCTTCCTTAGAGTTACACAGATTATTAGGTCAGGTAGGCAGAATACTGAGTAGTCCTGTTCAAAGAGCAGCACATTACCTGAGGCCTCATACATAGACACATCCATTGGAAGAAGACCAGCCAGCCAGCCTCCAGTTAGGCAGTACAAAACTAGTGAAAATGGATGCCAAGATTAAATAGAAAGCAGGCACCTAAAATTATTTGAGCTTCCAGAATCTTTTGAATTGGGTTCAATAAACATCTTGAGAATTTTCTGCGTATTTTTATTGTCTCAGTTAAAAATTCGGAAATTACGCTTCCCAAACTTTATAATAATTTGCTTGGGTTTACAACTTAATTTGGGTGCGGAGGGTGTGGTAGTGGTGGTGTTTGTTGGTTTCTTCCTCATTGGAAAGTTGATTCCATTTACTCTTTTAAGTGCTGGAAGTTGGCATGTAGGGAAGAAGAAGGAGGAGGGAAATTAAATTTAAGCACAGAGTTGAGTGCATGTTGGGCATTTAAATTCTGCAGTTGTGACACAGGGCTGTAATAAAATCAGAAACAGAAATTCACAATATGAATATGACATAAAGAAGCCACTTTCACTGCTAGTACAATTTTCTGGTGGATGTTGCAAACTACTTTCTTCAGATTACTAAAGATAATTGACTGCTTTGAACACTTAGAATCTGCCAAGTCAGAATGCCTTCTATGAGACTTGCTAGCCCAAGGCTTGTTCATTCCTTTGAGTGGAGGTGCTGATGTAGGAGGTGTTCTCAGATAACTGCGTCTTGACATTTATGCTAAGGTATTTGCCTTGAGGAGGAAAGGATAAAATATTATCTCTAAATTTTAAAGACAGTGAGGAGCTAAAAAAAAGGGATTTCTATAAAGAAATGTCTTGTTATAACAATAGCTTTGGGGTGGTTTTTTTATAAGATAATAATCATATCTTTGGTTCAGACTGAGGACTCATTTAATGGGAAGCACCCTCAAGTTATTGTTTGGATCAACATATACCTTGAATATCCTTTTTTGAAAAGAAAGATGAGAAAAACCATAAAACATAATATTAAGGCAGTGAAATATATTTGTCTAAGAGCAAATGCACTTAATGTGCGACTACCTTCTGTTCCTTCTTCCATCTGTTTTTTCCTCTCTACTCTTCTCTGCTTCTCTACCTTACTTTGTTTTCCAGGGTTTTTTTTCTTCTATATGTTAAGAAATACAGTCCTAAAGTTCATTCACCAGGGTGTATTTTCAAAGCTAACTGGAAGGGAATACCTGAAATTTACACAGTAGAGACATGCTTTATCCAAAAGTTCTAGTCCCTCCTGGAGTCCCAGGGAATGAAAAATATAATGTGATAGCATCCCTTAAGATAATATCCAATATTCTTTTCCTCCTGTACCTTTTCCAGGGATTTAAGCATCCCCAAGAAGGCAAAAAGAGCTCATGATTGTGTCTTCTCTTTCGTGTTAGGAACATTCTTCTGTATAATGTGTTTACAGACACATTGATTTTCATGGGCTATCTCAAAAGGCTTGAGTTTTGGGAATGGAAAATAAGAAAACAAAATAATTTGGTAAGATGTGGCAATAAGAAAACAGTCCCAAACCAAAGCTCTGTTGTCATAAATCTGTATTACGGGACTGTTAGTTTTTAAACCTGAGTATCCACATGCAGACTGCTGTTGCCTGTTGGAGACAGCACACAGTAACCCCTGGGCTATGCCCAAGAACTGTCAGGGGCTTTGGTATTTGGCAAGCCTAAAAACCACGTCAGGGCCCATTCTAACAATTTAACAGCATAGACAGTTGCATTCCAGTGGCATAAGAACATTTTCTGACAATATTAATTTTGCTAGCATGGATGTCAAGAGTAAAACTAAAATAAGATTACTAAATAAGGTTTAAATTCTTGAAAGAAATCAACAGGACCTCAGTAGTGCCAGTGAGACCAATCAGGAGAATAAAATGTCATTAGGGTATGAAGGCATTTTGACTTTTTCACTTGTTGATCCTTAATTACTGAAGGATTGTTTGGTGCTGAAAATGGTACAGGTGAAGTTAGGCCTTCTGCCTCTTATTGTGATATAACTCTCCCAACTTCATTGGTTACCTTGATTTTTTTTTTCCCCCTGATAAAAATGACGCTGATTTCTTACTGTGTGTCTCTAGTCAGAAAGTTATGGGTCTGTGAAAGGAAGTCTTCTTGAGCTAACGGAACTGTATGACTGCCGTGGACTGTCAGAGATGACAAGTTTTGCTTGTGCTGCCAAGGGCTGGGTGCTGCCTCAGAGGAGAGGAAAGTCTGCTGTGACCTGGCTTAAATCTAGGGAGGGCTGAAAGAGGCATTTTCCAGCCTTTGGTAGCAAAAGTTGAGAGTACAAGTGACACAGGTTTGGGAGGTCATTGCATGCCACAGTGTCAGTATGGAGGAATCAGTTCACAGTAAGCTGGAGCTCAGCAAGCAAACCAGAGTTTGGGTTGGGGCAGTCATGGGCTGCTGCCATGGTTCACATTTGTCATCTTTTCCTTCTGTTACCAAGATATTTTCCTTTTCTCTCCAGTGGAGCATCAGTGAGGTTTTACAAGCACAAATGGAGGAAAAGGAGCAGGTTCTACCCATCTCCTTTCAAAGCATGTCTGAGTTGTTGGTTATTTGCTGTGCAGGGGAGCACTGTGAACTGAATCTGATGGATTGCAGGATATTTCTCCTCCAGCCTCATCATCTTCTACTCCTTGATTTCATAAGATTCAGCTGTTAGTGGCAGAGGTGGTTATTGTGTCTGAAGACAGAGCTCATAAAGGCATGTCTGAGCAAGCAGGCAGAGCACACACATGGTACCAGGTACTAACTTGAATGTTCCAGTGCACGTAACATAGAATTCCCTGACCCATGTCCTCAGGCAGCAGATGCTGTTGCCTGCCACAGTGATCAAAGATTTTACAGGCAATAATGTGTGGCGTTTCCATACCCCAAACAAACCTTTAACAACAGAGTTAACAGGAGGACTGCTGAAAGGAGCACTTGTCATCATGTGCACTAATTTTAAGCGTTCCTGTTTTTTCCTCTTATATTCTGGTTTAGTACAGTCAGGCTGTTTCTGGGCTCTGGCCCCTTGGTGCTGCTTTCCAGTAGAAATAAGAAACATGAAAGTGCATTTTAGAGGAAAACATGTAACAGACGAGAAAATAGGTCAGATTTCACTTGCTGATGCTTCTTAAGTTAACAGCTGTGGGTCAGAACACATTTTTATACAGAAGCACAGCCAGATAATTTAAGCTTGCACAGTGATGTCTCATGGTGTTCATAACCTTCATTTTATGATCTTTAATCCATTGTGTGGCAAGTGATCAAAGACAAAAAACTGGGGGAGTTTTGTTGTTATTGTTTTAAGAGATTTAATATGTTAGTTTTCTGATAATACTGTATTTATATATACAGGGTTTTTAAATTAGCACAGCCTATGTAAAGATATATTTTCATCCCTTAGAAAAGGAAAAGTAGGGTTGTAGGGGGTTTTTTTTGTTGTTCCTGAAAGTCTATGAAAGATAGATTCTTGACTGCAAGGTCATATCACTGATATTCATTTCTTAGTACTTTTCTTAGTACTTTTTTTTTTCTCAGGTAAGGTCTTGATACTAATTTCAAATTATTACCCTTTTCTAAATATTTGGGGCCTGCATTTTTACTCACAAGTTGCCTGTAATTGATAGGTCACTGTTTCCGTTAATCCGTAGTAGCATATTGCTCATTAAAAAGCAGGATTTGCTGCTCTACTTTCCTCCAAACTGTATAAATTCTAAACCACAAATGACTGAGGCAATCTTTCTATGCATTCTATATTTATATTTTATAGAAATATTAGCATCTTTCTAATGGATTTTAATAACATATTCAGTCAGAAAGTACCTGGAGGTATTTTCATTGTAAGAAAACCATGCATTTAAAGCATCATAAACAGGCAATTCATTCAGTAGTTTTGAATAAGATTGTGGAATGTGTGTGATAGACAGGAAAGCCAAAACTGTCACGAGCTTTGTAGGAATTAGAAGACTATATTTTCCTACATAACAGTTCTATGAGGAAGCCACATGATGGATGAATAATTTGGCTTATTTAGGCATTGTAATTTTGTTCTGCTACAAGAATACAGCCAAAAAAGATTGACTGCTACTCAAGGACAGTATTTCTGTTTAATTCTTTTAAATGCTTATGAAGCAGGAGAATGCCTGTAGTGTCTGTGTCACCTAATTTTATATTTTCCTTTTTTCTTTTCCCTTGCATATTTTTTTCAGTGATTCACCTTTTCTTGAATGGTGCTGACCTGAAACCTAACACACATCTGCTTTGAAATGACTTGGAG
The DNA here is from genome assembly GCA_013399915.1 of Illadopsis cleaveri. Taxonomy (NCBI): domain Eukaryota; kingdom Metazoa; phylum Chordata; class Aves; order Passeriformes; family Timaliidae; genus Illadopsis; species Illadopsis cleaveri. The sequence goes on from VXBB01022852.1 coordinate 206,678, forward strand.
ATCCAGTTAGAAATGAAATTATTTCATGGTGCTTATATAGAAAGCTTTTTAAGTACAGGAAGATTGCCAAAGTGGAAAAATGTGCTAGAAATACAGAAGTGTTTTGTGATAAATATAGTACTTATAGGTGGGGTTAAAGACTCTGATATAGCTGTGTGCATTCATATTTTTTTACTGCAGAGAAATGAACTCCACATGGCTATTTTTGCTTTTCTGACTGTAATCCCTTCAAGGCAGCCTTGTAGACATCTGCTAAGGTTTTTATTATTATTTGGTTAAGATTTTGAGATTGAGGTGAGAAAAATCCTACTGTCACCTAGAAATGACCTCAAGGCAGTTTCACAAATTTGTCCAACATGATTTTCATATACTTCTACAGACTTAGATGTATTCCTTGCCCCAAAGTGCTTCAAAATGTGGCTACTCACATTTTCTAAAAAATAATGGTCTTATATATGCAGTGTGCTGTTTAACCTTTACTCAGTCTAGCTTTTTTCAAAACATTAAGAGCAAAGATCAAACAAGAGGGAAATTATCCCTTATATTTTTCAGTAGACATTGCAAGATATATCAACTGAGCCACTGTTAATATCTACAGATAATTCCTTATGCAAAGTAGCCTCTCACATCCATAGCCATTGGACTAAATCTCAGTACAGTAATGACCATCATGAGATCTTTGGGGTGTACTAGAACAATCAGTTTCTCAGAATGCTTTTTATCTAAACCAGCTGTAGTCTTTGTATCTTTCTTTAGCACTTGTCCTGTGGTAGTCTGTCTGAGAATTGTCCCTATCTTGCTGCTCTGGAGGGAAGAAGAAAAGGGCTTATGGACCAGCATGCACTTCCACCAGTGCTGCTGTTGTGCCTCAGTTATCCAACAGTACTAACATGAAGCAGAAACATTTAGAGTCCCCTTTCTTTTTCATTTAAGTAAGTGCATGCTGATAAAATTCTAATGAAAAGGAATCCAAGCACCAGAGTGAGTTACTTATTATGGAAATTTCCAGTGATACATTAAAATGTTGGATTTTCTATTTTTTAAGGGGGTTACATTCCTAATTGGTGAACACAAAGGACCAATTTATCCCTTGCTGTGGGAAATATTTTTCTTATATATTATTCTCATGAAGCCTCTAATTCAGCCAAACGCATTCTGTAGATGGAAACTATGAAGCACTTTCTAAAATATATATCAAATTTACATTTCTAGCCTCTTGTGTTAGATTAAGGAAGGGACTTTGTTAAACTGTTGCATTTTTTTTTACTTTTATAATACTCCTAAAGTAAATTGTGCTTGGTACAAGCAAGGCTTCTATCAGTATCTCTTGGGGTTATCCTAAATGAGTATTCACTAACTTCACCTGGGCATTGTGAATATAATCTCTATATCTTCATCTTTACTGATCTCAGGAACAAGATTTTTATGCCCTTTTTAAACTAGAATTGCAATCTTTTGATTCAAAATCTGCAAATGTTGGACTGCAGCAGTCATTCCAATGCCAAAGGAATTTGGATAAATCTGCCTTGCATACAGATTGAGTTTCTCAAGGCCTTATGACACAGATAGCCTGGGCTGAAAAATTAGCAGGCAGTGTAAAAGCTGTGAAAGCTAAGCTTGTTTTTCTCTGACACAGTCTGAAACCAGATTTATATCTACCGTGTACACATTACTTGGAGTCTGATGGTGTTCAAAGATAGCACTTTTTAAGATTAATAAAGATGCAGTTTAAATATGTACATGTAGGACTGTGCCCCTTCTGGAGACTATAGTTTGGATTTTAAACAGTTGTGATGCATTAAGGAGCAAAATCAATTATCATAAAATAATTTACAGCAGAAACTGATCATAATAGTTAATTTGCATAATGAAATGCTGTTGGTATTGATTTTGTACAAATTTAGGTGGAAATCTTGATCACACTATTTTCATTTCTGTCCTGGCTTTTTTAAGATACTCCACTTTCGGTGGCTCTCTCTTATGCATCTCACCACATGTATTTTGTGTTTGAAGTGAAGGTCAGAGAGGTGTGAATTTAGAACCAGGGAGTTTCCTTCCCATGAAACTAGAAAAGATACTCAGACTGAAGTAATACAAAAGAGCAATTAAAACTTAAAATGAGATATCCATTAAAACGATAGGAAAAATTGATTATATCTGCAATTTAAGGAGAAATATTGGGGGTGTTTTTCTAAAGGTTACATTTGGCTGGTGACCATAGGGACTTTTGCACTGTGGGGACAAGATAACTGCTCCTCCGCTTCTCCATAATGATTTGGTGACCATCCAGATCCAAACTCAGAGATCAGCTTCTCATTTTGCCTTACAGCTGTCTTTTAAAAATTATGATTTGGTACATTCAGAACAGCAAGTAGGCAACTAATAAGGATTAGTAATGGGGAGGTTTGATTTATTCAGTTTTAAGCTGCTTTATTCAACAAAATCCTTAAAACACAGAGATTGTATTTTTGGAGATACTAACACACTGCCATGAATTCTATAGTATGTACAATACTAAACCATATTTTCATGGAAGATTAAATGCTTGTATACAGTATGTGAAATTATTGATTACATTTTGATGCTGTATTCCCATATTGAAGACTTTCTGTTTTACTGTTTCAGGGGGTTTTCAAAGCATCATCTAGCAGGTTTTAGAGAAGATGTAGCAATATTTCTAACTCTAATGATTTTATCAAGTCTTGCTGTATTTGATTTTGTATTTCAATACTTGTCTCCTGGAGTACCACAAATGTGTGAGAATTCATATTTTTATTTTTAAAAAATAATTATTCTTCTTCCTAGTTACTAAAAAAAAATTGAAATTTGTGTTAAATTTCTGCCTGTATTCACTCACAAGCAAATGAAAGGAGTAACATAATTCAGCATTTGAATGGGAATCTCACTATTGCATTCAACTTAACACATCTCCCTTTATTTTTGCTGTTTTGAGACTTGAGGTTGGTAATAGCTCTGAAAGGTAAGAAATTATGTATAATACACTTAACTTTGAAACAGACAATTATGTCCATCAGGAGTTAGCAGACGTTAACCTATATTAGAGCAAAACCATTAGGTTTGATCAGTGTGTTCCTGCAGTGAAGGTACATTTCAACATGGGTGTAATATTTTCTGTGTTACTCAATTTTTCTTTCATCTTCAGTGTGCTGGTCTTGGGCAGGCTTTTGGGAACCACTGGCTGTCTGGCTCTCATTGCTCTGACCATCACTGGAGAGTCTCTGAGTGCAGGTCATCTCAGGAGTAAAACTGTTTGTCCTCACTTACTCCAAGTGTTTCCTCTCTGCATCTCCACCAGCAGTATTCTCTCAGGCCTGGCATGGCCATATTTAGTTTCTGCATGTGTGATGGGTGTCTGGATCCATGTAATAGTCCATGGAGGCTTAGCCCATACAGGCAGTGGAGCCAAACTGGAGATTCAGCTCACCCTACTGCAGGTACCTGGAGGCTGATCAGCTCCAGCCTCCACTAAGTGTATTGACCATAGCAGGAATTGCTCACTTACCATGCGGAATTTCTCACTTACTGTATTTATACCCAGCACTTAAGTTCAACTCGCTCCCATATTGAATCCCATACCTCTGACCAGAAGCTGAATTACTTTACTCATTATTACTAAGGGAATGCCTTCTTTGCAGAGTTCTAGTGGCTGCCTTGAAAGGCTGAAGGCACATGGTGGTTTTCACAAAATCTTTAGCTTTCCTAGATGGTCACATTCCTATATTATCCTACCTATCTCTACTTGATGCTTCAACATGTATGATCTTTCCTCACCTCATACAAAGGATATCTGTTCCTAAAGGATTTTTCTTGCTTTAGGTTTCAGTTTTCAGTAAAGTTTCAACTTTCAGTAAAAGCTTTACTTCCATTTTGTCATACTTGATTCATGTTAGAAACCATCTCTTTTTAAAAGTGCTGCCAGGATAAATTCTGTTTTTACGATGTAATAGTCCTGTGCATTATGAATTAAAAATTATTATTAAATTAGAAGCTTGAAATGAAAATTTTTGTGGAGTTTAGTCCAATCCTTGTTCATCGCTCTCACTATTTTGTTCTTAACAGGAGTCCTGTGCTTGTGTTCCAATGTGTGCATCGCCATGTCATTTGCCTGGACTGCTTCCATTTGTACTGTGTGACCATGCTGAATGATCGCCAGTTCATCCATGACCCGGAGCTTGGCTATTCCCTCCCCTGTGTAGGTATGTTTCAGGTGATTTTTTATTTTTTATGTGATTTGGATTTCAGGGTAAGTTTGGGGTTTTTTTATCGCCTATTAGTTCTGTGTATGTCAGTGAAATTATACTGCATTCATATGAGTTAATTTCTTGGAGAAAATATTTGAATATTGAAGTGGATTTTGCTAAGCATGTGAACTGGAGAATCAACTGGATTTTAAGGGGCATTCATTTTAAAAGAAAATGTTTACTTTCTTCACATTGGTATTTTATAATCATGAAGTGCAAGCAGATGATAGCACTACACTCTGGTTAAAAAAAACCCCAAAACACACCTTGATCTCCACATTTCCACTTTCAAATTAAGTAAATTAGCTTTCTTGGTCTGTCTTCAAGCACTAATAAAAACAGAACAGGAATTTTAAATAATCTTTCTTTTGGTGAATTTATTACTGCTAACTGTCACCTCATTGAATTAAATGTAGTTACATGTTTTACCTGAATAGGAAACAAATTTTGACTTAACTAAACAAAGAGTTAAATGGAATATAAATTTGTTTTGAGGATTGATTCAATTTCACTGGCCTGTGAACTGCAAAATTGTCAAAAATTTTGCTAAGAAATATATTCTGTACATAGTATTCTTTTTTCTTGGTGCTAAATTAGAATGGGAGCATATATGTTTGTCTCAGTGCTGTATCATGGTATGAGAATAATTTTACAGCATATTGGAAGCTACATAGGAGATGAGTTTGCCTGGTTACCTGAATGGCTGATAAATGAGTTTCAAACCCCACTAGATGGGAGAAAAATTGCCAAAAGCTCTTAGTAGAGTGGCATTTATTTAATCTGAGAACATGCCTTGAGGATATTGAAAGAACAGTAGTGAGAAATATTTTAAATTATTTATTTTTAATTGCTTCAAGCAAGCAATGTTTCTTCACATTTCACTAGAATTTCTGTTTATGTGGTGTGTTGCCAGGTCTTATTTTACTTCCCCCTAAACTGCTACTACACTTAAACACTGATGTCATCCTACACAAAATAATTTTTAATATTGTGTAGGAAAACTTGTCATGGGAAACTGAACAGAAACTTTATACCCAGTGTTCTTTCCTTGACCTTTACATTAGCATAGTATTGTGTGGTCAATCTGTACTCTCAGCTTCCTTCTTTGCTTCTCCAGAAGTTAATCCATTTGCCACTCCTGTGCAAATTAATAAGCTACTTGAGTAGAATCATTCCTTTTTCCCCTCTTTTATTGATTTTCTTCCATTTTCTTCTGTTAGCTCCTTAGGTTAATCAGTTACTCCAGTGGTGCGGCAGGCAGCTCATCTTTCTCCTCACTTGTGGGCCTCCTTGCTGCTGTGGCTGGTGTCACAGAGCTTCCTCCAGTTCAGGCTGTTATGTCAAACTAATGACCCTTCTTCCTCTTCTATCTCTAAACCCATTGCTACTCATGCTGCACTAAACTTGTAGTAGGATTTTTCCATACATCTTCTACTTCAGTTGTTCAGTTCAGAAGTTCTTTTTTCTCAGAGAGGAGACTAAGAAGTTTTCAGAAGTTTTTACCCCTGACTGGGAGTTGCCAGCCAGTCTTTTTCTCTTTTCTGCTTGCTGAAGTTGAACATTATGGGAATTGAACAGTGGAAGCAGAGTAGGGATGGGATGAGGGGAATATGCAAGAAGTTGGTGCTGGGATGCTCAGGGTTGCAATTTCAGTCTTGGAATGGTGAGGAAGGCATGGGTTTGGCTTAAGAAAGGGAGGCTGTGGAGGATGCAGAATGGATGTTCACGTGAGATAGAGTTCAGCTGAGGGAATGGAAAAGAAGCTATTGCTACCAGTATAGCCTCAGCTGTGTTATACCCTAAGTGTTATAATAGCTAAATATGGGAAAACTAAAATATCTCTGATCTCATAGTTTCAGAACTCTCCAAGTTGGAAAGTTGTTTTTCAACACACTATTCCTTAAAGCAGTTCTAATAGCAGTAGTTATAGTAATACAATTGCAATACTTCTTCTCTCTCTCATCGATTGCTACCTCCGTCAGTTGTCTCTGTTATGTTAGCAGTTTTGCACAAAAAAAAAAAAAAATGCACTTGGAAGTATTCTCTTTCAAGGTGCTTTGCAGAAGGAAGAATCTAAGCAGGGCTGTTGTGACTTCACTGGTTCATTTCTGCAGCTATCTGAACCTAACTTTCAGGTCATTTAATTGTCTCCAGTATCAACTTATACTTGAGTTAGGAACTAATGATTATTTTTTGTTGAGAAAGTGATGAGACTGAGTTTCATCATACCTGTGAGAAGGAGGCATGCTTGCATTGCCAACTCCTTCCTACTGTTCAGATCCAAGGGGTTTTAGCCTCATTCATAGTTATGGATGCAGCAACTCTCATCATCAATGAATTTAGTTAAGAAATTTTCACAACAGCATAACGTGATTTTCTTTTCCGCTGATCATGGTTCTTCTACTGAGTAGCATAATATGGCATTTTTACAGTCTACAGATCACAATCTTCATTTTGCAACTGTAATTTGCAGTTTGTATTTACACATGGGTATGATAAAGCACTATTTGACACTGCTTTTTCTAATTACCTCAAAGAAACCTCAAATGAATTCTCCATGACAGGAGTGAACACCATGGGACATGCCAAGAAAAAACCTGTCTTATTCTGGCAGTGTGGGTTTAATACATGTTATATCTAATAGAGAATGACTCAAAGTAAAAAAAAAATGTTGGGTCTGAGCTTTATTGAAAAGATAGAGGTTCGTTTAAGCCTTCTTTTAAAAGGAGTACGAAACAAAGTCATGTTCACTCTTCATGAGATTTATGTTATGGTAGCTGACCAAGTTGCACAGACAGCTCAAAAGAGTGCATTTATACATGTATTTTTAAACACCAAAGACTAATCCTGAAATAGTGTTTGTGATGTCTTGAAGTTTGAGGTTTGGATTTTTTAAAAGTTATTTGATCATTTTCATGTAAGAGTAGATTTAGTTAAAAACTAGCACATTTCTTCAAGGCATACGTGCACACATTGCCCTCAATATACAGGAGGGTTTGATTTTGTAATTAAGCATATTTAAATTGTTGGCACTTCCAATTCGTTCTGTTCATTCTAGTGTTTTTCAAAAATAGAGATAACATAATGAACATAGCCTGCAGTTTCCATTAACATTTGACTCACTGTTCCCGATTTTTATCAAGGGAATGTACCAACATAGCAAGTTTTTTATATCTTTTATTGGATCAACCTAGAGGTGAAAGCACCACACACACAACAGAATAAAAATAAACAGCAGCTGCTACAGCAAAGGGTCACTGTGACAGACGAGATCAGTGTTATCATCACAAGTGTATAACTTGAGCTGGAAAGGATCTAGGGATTTCAGATAAACGGGGCTTCTGAAGTAGGTTTAATTTCTTGCTTCCTGGCACAGATGTGCCAGAGGATGCATTTTTTCATTGCATTCAGGTATTTCGTATAGTTATGTCCTTGCTTTGCTTTGATTTTTGTTATGGGGCCTAATTAAGCAGGAGATAAGTGTTCAAAAGAAAGCTATCATCTCAGCTGATGAGCTATGATATATCACCTCAGTAGTGCCATAGCTTCACTTTGTTCCAAAACAAAATGTGTCATTGCTGTGATTTTTGGAAGAAGAACATGAATTCCTTAGTGTTCAGCTGCTAATCGAGTGCCAGGCAGCAGCACTCCAGCTGAGAAAAGCCAGCGTGGAGGACCAGAGCTCTGAGTGCAGGAACTGCTGCATTGATAGGATTGGATTAGCTGCTCACAGGAGTGTGGCAGCAGCCCCACAACTCAAACCCACTGCACCACCTCAGAGGAAGCACTTGCAGATAGGAGCTGGCCAAATTTCATTGGTCATTAAAATAAAAAAGTAAATGTTACAGATTATACTCTCTGCCCTTGTTAAATAGCAACAAAAATCTATCCCATCTCTCTGTGTGGTGTCTTGTATTAATGAGGCTTCATGCATAGAAATTTCCATGAGTGGTGACCTCCAAGTATCTTTGAAATAATTAATAAGGTGCTCAGAGGGATGGATTTGCATATGCATGAAAGATCATTTATGGTTATTTAGTTACTGTGCAGGGCAAAGAATCATATAGCATTATCTCGAAGAAGGAATTGTATACAAATACAAAATTTATTACCTCTTTTAAACACATTCTGCTCCTATGAACACAGTTGTACATTTAAAATAGCATTGGAGCATTATGAATCTTGGTCCCCAATGTAAAATAGACTTCCACAGTTCTTTGGTAGTAGAAGAGTTGGTGATACCAAGGAAAGGCAAGGTTTTATGCTGCTGTAGGCACTTTGCAAAAATATCTTTGCCTCACTTTGTTTCTTCTGAGTGATCATATGCATGATGTGTTTTAAAGGAATCCAGATAAAAGATGCAGTTCTCCTGATGACTGTAAAACACTATTGTATCTGGAAATAATCTGATTTTACCACAGATGCATAAATAAATAAGGAGAATTACACCAATTTGTGTATGGAACTGCTAATAAAAAGGACTAAAGCTTTAAAGTATAATAAATTGCCTCAAAAACCACATTCCACTGAAGGAAAGCTTCTAGGGTTAGATTAAAATTTTTTATCCACATTACATGCTATTTGTATAATAACATTATGTCAGTGCAGTCGTGAATCTCTGAATCTTTCAAAATCCTAGTACCCTTGTAGAAAAGGGGAGAATGAACAGCCTAAGCAAAGCTTGCAAGCAGAAGTGAGGAAGAAAACTCTGATTTGACCACATCAAATAGTGTGTTTGAATCTTTTCTGTTATGGACAAAAGCACCAATAAACTTCAGAAGGTGCATGGATGCAAGGGGGTTTGAAGTGAAGGTCAGTGTTCTAGGAACAGAACCTTCTCAAGAACGTAATGTAGAAGCATGCATAGTTTGGTGGGACCTGAAGTGAACCAGTTGGTATAAGAAATTAGAGTTTCCTGATGTGAAGCTTCAATATGTCAACAGTTTCTGAAGTCTGTGTTGTCCAATAACCCTGTTTAAGCATATTTGAGATACCTTAGGAAATCACAAAATTCAGGAAATGGGAGTGATTATTAGGGGAGTAAAATAAAAGGGATTGAAACACACATTTGCAGATTTAGGAATTAATGCAAAGTGCTCTTCAAGTTTAATATTTAGGAGCTGTGAAATTCTTGGCAGCAGTAAACTTTTTGTAATTTCTTGTTGGTATAAAATATCTGAGCATACAGTAGCAGACTTTGACAGAGAAGGGAGCCAAAAACATATAGATAAACCAGATTTTTACTCTCAAGGATTAGCTGAGAGTAAAAATTTCCTGAAGAATTTTTTATGGTCTTCTGCATTTTCCTTTCACTGTGGTCATAAAATAAACATGAACTAACAGTGTATCAAGTGCTTTTTTGTGTTCTCTTACTAGCACAAGCTCATGAGACTAGCTCAAAGGACATAGTTAGAAGTCACAGCAGCTCTTTCATTTCTGTTTTCGGTGTTGACTGAAGTTCAAGTAGTGACATCTGAGGTTTGTTCCCTCAAGTCTTTGTGCTGTTTCTGTGGCTACAGATTGCCAGCTTCTTATCTAAACAGCCTCCAAATCAGCAAAACAAGCAGAGCTTGATCCCATAGTATATTTGAAGCAGGCATTGGATTCTTCTCTGAGAACAACTACAGTGAAATCATACAATGTGATACTTACAGAAATCTGACCATAATTAAATTCTGCATGAGATGTCTTACCCATAGGTGTTTTTCTCCCTTATCTCTCACTAGTCCTTCTATTGCAATATATTTCACTTGTTAATTGCATAGAGATGACATTGCACATAGGCTTAATCTGGTTAGCAATAATGAAGGACAAGAGGTAATGAAAAAATCTTGCATAGAAATTAATTGACTTTAAGAGGAGCTAGAAATTAACTTTCAAAGCACACTTCTTGTCCTATGAAATGAGCTAGCCTGTGTCAACATAAAACAAACATACTGGAGCAGTGGCAGAAGTGTGTGCAGAGGGATCTATCTGTCTTTCAACCATTTCTATGTCCAGCTGAAACAGAGATGAATTTTTATCTCATCTGGAGTCAGTGAAAGCTGTGACTTTGTCTTTGGAAGTGAAAGGTATTTGTTCTGACTGAAATCACTTCAACCCATACTTGTTTACCTTGCAGTGATTAGTTTGTGGGAGTATTTGGTTGACAAGTCACTTGAAAGTTGCCATCTGATTGAGAAAACTCATCACATACATTAACAGTAAAACCAAGTCATACAGTTTTATCAGTCACCAACTTTACACTGAACTGCTTGGATGGGTTTTTAATTCAAGCTCTTTTCTAATTAATCTTATGTAGCTGCTGTTATAGCAAGTACAATGATTTTGACTGTATCTCCTTAATGCCTATTTTCTCCAGAAAAATATATTTTTTAAGAAAGAAGGGTCAGTTTCTGAAAAAGGAACTTTTGTGTTCATTCATGGCTGCAGATGCATTTTGAACCAGGACTACACTTAGTTTTCCATGGATGATGTTCCAAGTCCTGAATGGCCTTGCTCGGTGCTCCCATTTTAGTCCATAGGCAGTTAATGTTCATGAGGAAGTCAGGGTGAAAGATTGGAAAACTGAGATGAATAGAAGGAAGGAATAATAATATAGGGAACAGTGGAAAGAAGAGTCATGAAGGGAAGGAACTGAGAGACCGAAGAGGCCGGGAATTAAGAAGTGTTGGCGACTATTCTAGGCAAGAAACAAGAAATATCTGAAGAGCAAGAGTAGGTAAAATGAATAAATAATGTCTCCAGTTTCTCTCACAAGCTGGGAATTTTCTTCCCATGACAATAGTTCAGTAGTTTATATGTGGACTGTTCTTGCAGACTGGAGACACGTTTGTTCTAAAAATGTCCAAGAGACTGAAGAAGATGTTGATTTTTACAGCTGGAATTTGTTCCAGGTCTTTATCTTACACTCATGCAGCATGAGGGGAAGCTGACCTTTCACGTTTGGATAATTAGAGATTTCCTAATGGATCAGTTTTTATCCAAGCAGAGGGTTTCTTTCAGTGTAACGCCATCCCTGAGGTGGGCTGTGCAAGCAGCAGCCTTTGTAAGAAATCATTGCTGTCTGCTAACTTATATGCTCCATAAATAACCTGCTGGGACCAACTGTGGCACATTCAGCATGTGTTTAGTCTCTGAAGCCTAGTGATTAATATTCCCTGAGTCACTTTCTGAGCCTTGGTCTCCCACATGGCAGCATGTAGAGCTGCTGCCATATCACAGAACCAGCTAAGGACATTCCCCTTCAACAAGGAGTTGGCTTTAATTAAATTTCTGTGTCTGGGAAGTGAAAATCTAATTTTCTTTTTGACATTTTTCTATATTACTACTTAGACAAAATTATGAAAATAATTAATCCCTGTGAAGCAGACATCAGCATTATAAGGGGTACAAAAATATTGCATATAAATAATACTACTAATCACCAATCTGTTGTAATTTATTGATGCAAGGTCTTATTAAAACTCTTAAATCAGATTTGTTCTTCATATAGCAGATGTGTCAAATGATTGCACAATGTAGGTGCAAGTAAGGGTTATAAAAAGTAACATGGTTCAAACTACTTCTCAATAAATTCTACCTCCCCTGAAGTGTATTTCAAGACAACAAATAAATGGGAGAAAGAAGATAAGGTGTGTAATTTAGGAAGAGATTTTGATTGTGTATCTGGGTCAAATACAGTCCAATATAATGGTGAATGAAACCGTTGATGGATGAAAAGTCTGTATGCATAACAATATTCTCATTCTGGCCCACGGGGAATCCTTTTCCATATTAAAAAAGACATCATGTCACCTAGTGTCATTTGGTAGCCTTGTTTCCCTCCTTTCTCATAAGCATGGAAATTATTAACTCTAATTATCTGTTGCTTATAGAAACTTACCACTATATGATAACAGAGTAGTCTTATTTGGAAATAAGTCAAGATTCTTTAAGATAAAAAATATATGTGCTTAATCAGATGATGAGTTTTATAATGCTTTTATAAAGAAGCTATTAGGATGATTGCAGTTAGCTTTTTTGCTTTGATGCCTGTTGAATTTGGGCTAGTTAGAAATGTTTGTTTCATTTTTTCCTTTTAAAACCAATGTAGCCTCATTATTTCAATGAAACTAATAGGACAATAGGATTTGCCAGAACAATTTAATATCCCTATATTTACTACATTTTTTTAACACAAACACATAAATATCTGTAAGGAAGCTAACACTGTAGATAGCAGATTATAGTGATTCTGTCGAGCACAGCAGGACAGAATCAGGGACACTTTCTAAGAAAGGACTTTCCTAGTACACTGTTCAGTGATTCATAGCCAAGGTAGGAATAAAGGCATGTGAGATACAGTTAGTTGACAATGATAGTGAAAAGTATGTTTTACTTATACATTGTTTAAATGAGGGTGAATGAAGTTCTTACAAGACTTTCCCATTTCAGAAACACCTGTGGAAGTGAAACTTGACAGACCTTTGTTAGTCATGTCCTTCGCTAGCAATTTAAGTTTGAATATTCACATTTTCCTGTTAATACCTTTGCATACCTTGCTCGCTGCAAATGCTCATGGATAAATTTTGATAGTAGATAATAAGTTGTAATACAACAACATTCATAAGATTACATAATGTGTGGAATGTTAAGCCTTAAGTACCTAGAGCAGGCCTAGACCGAAGCACTAAGATGCATCCTATAATCTATTTATTTGTAACAGAGATCAGAATGTTAGGAAACAGTCATATTTGAAACTGAGACCATCTATCAGCATCCTAGTGGGTGACTGAGAGCACACTCTCTGCGTGTCAGTCAGTACCTGTTTTCTTCTCTTCTCTGTTCCCCTTTGCCCTGGATGTCTCTTTTTAAACCTCATAAAAGATGAGGTACTGCTATAAAAGCAATGACCTGGCGAAGTGTGCAGTTCTTGCCACTTGGTGCACTCCTCAGCTACTCCACCTTCAGCTTTGTGGCTAACACTGCATGAGATATCAGTGCTTCAAGAATGCTTTTACTGTTAGTCTTTTGCAGAAATAACCAAAGTATTCATGACAGAGTTTTACTGTATTAATACCATATTGGAAATCTGAAGAAAATCTCACCCCCATTTAAGATATTTGGTTGTGACTGTGAAGTCATATATACCTGTATAAAACATATAAATGTAAAACCTATGTTTAAGACATAAATAGCTTAGCTGAAGGTGTTAAAAACCAGAGAAATGACACAACTGGGAAGTACAGCAACAAAGGTGTGCCCGTTAAAATTCTCCTGCTTAGTTGTTCTGATTTCTTCTTCTATTTGTTCTTTTTCTTTGTCTTTCCCCAAGAATATGCCTCTCTTGAATCTACATTATTTCTTTTCGTGATTTATGTATTTATTGGTTTCTGGGAAGTAAAATATATTTTCTATTCTGTCCTTCACTGCCATTCCCTTAAATGTCTGTCCATCTCTGTTGCCTTATTTACTTATTCCTAAATATTGTTGGCACGCCCTCTGATTGTTTTCCACATTTTTCTCCTGCTCTTCATTTCTCCTTTTGTCTTTCTTTTCTCTCCCTCACCTTGTCATGCCGTTCCATGTCCTGCCCTCTTTTATTCTGATTGAGATTCCAGTCACTCTTGATCTCTTCTGTAAGGACCACAAAGCAGTGAGGCCTCTGGGCAGATGAAAGCATGAGGAAAACTGACTCTGGAGGTGGAGGGATGAAAAGGGGTCGCTTCTGAGGGTCAGTTTTTTGTCTGTGATCACTGAAAAAAGGACGTTTGGTACTGTCCCTCAGCTGCATAGGAGAAACCAGCTAGGTCTCATTGCCTGACCTTTTTCTTTCCCACCTGGTGAGCAGGAATATTCACATTCATGTTGAATGCCTGGCACTGTGGCCGTGTGTCCCCCAGAGAGAGGCAATGGGAGTAGTTACAAGTGAAGGCTGGTATGCTCTGATAACTTGGCCCAAAATTGCTGCTTGGGAGAGAGAACCCTGTGTCAAATGGAGGACGGGGCTCAAAGGCTTGATTATTAAAAACGTATTCCCTTCATTATCCTTACCAGGTAGAGAATAGCTAATAAGAATGTCGGACTTTTTTTCTCTTTTCTTCTGTAGCCTTGCAAACACATAAGCACACATAGGCACAGCCTTCAGCAGAATTTCTGAATTTCTGGCTAGCGGAAACATGAACTAAAGTACCAAAAAGTTATTTTGTTTGTTTTCTACTGTGTTTGGGAAATGAAAGAGTGCAATGCCAGGTAGGAAGGACTCTCAGCTTGCCAGTTAAATGGGCTGCCTGGCACAGCCAGATTTTGTTTTTCATGATCTGTGGCTCCAAGTAATATCTGCTGTTGATATCACTGCTGCAGGAAGACTGGATTATGGAGGCGTTTTTGGTAATAACTGTTAGCAGGGAGATAGTATTTACCAGGAGTCTGCTATGAGACTTTCAGGTAAATAATAAGCATTTTAGAAAAACAACCTAATTATGTATTTAATCGCTTGGAGTCATTCCATTCACTTGGGAAAATAATGTGCATTCTGTAAATCTGCCTAATTATTTATTTGAGAAGGAAGCAATTCTAGCCTGTGGGGTATGGAGTGTGAATTTTTTTATTTCCTGTGTAGATATGATATGCTTGAGAATGTATTTAAAAAAATCAACACCCCACGATCTCAAAATACCAAACCAAGACAATGCAAAAATGTTATTAATGCAGTAGGTTTTTGTTTTACTTTTCTATCCAGTGCTCTAGTATTTCTACAAGTGCTTCAAACTTTATTCTGCTTTAAAACAGCCTTCTCCTTAGTATTCTCAATAGAAAGAGGAGCAGTAAAGTTCAAGCAGCCATATTTCTATGTGGCATACTGTCTGAATAGGGAGTTTTGAGGCCACTAGTGACTAAATCTAGTCAGCAGTTATTAAAAGCTAGAGCACATTTGAGGTCTGAAACTCCATGGCATCTTTGCAGTGGACGTGATGGTTTTCTCTTATGATGGTATGAATTATGAATTGCATACTTTGGCCATAACTAGTTACTTGCAAGAGAACTGAATGTCTAATATATGTCAGAATTAAAATAAGTAATTTTGTTCAGTGTGCACGCCAGTCCACAGGGAGTTGTTACTCTACTAGAGTACATTCTTCCCACTCTCAATTTGTGCCTTTTTACTCTGGGTTTTTCCTTCATTGCGAATTGATAGACTAATTTCCATAGACTATCATTAACCCTGTCCTGAATTTACTTGGTGTGACTCTGTACTTGCTGTGCATTTTTAAGTACTGTGGAAGTCCACGTGAGAAATTAGTTTTTATTTTTCTAAAATTTTAGAAATCATTTTTGGCAGAAAATACATCAAGGCAGAAATATCTACAAATCACATTTTTAGCCTATTTAATGATAAGTAGAATTTTCATAGTAAAAAATATAGTCAAGAGGAATTATCTGAAGAATCAATTTCTTGACACTGCATTTTCTTACAAAGTAAATATGGTGTCCCACTAAATATGCAAAATACTAACAACATTTGCAATATTTTATTATCAAAACAAATGTAAAATATTTTTCAGTAAAAAAACTTAGTGTATTGATTTAGAAGACTGGTCATAGCCTCTGTATCTCCTCCTGACTTCATTAGGATTTATGGGGATGTTACATGAAACCCTTTTCCCATCACAGAAACATCAAAAGCTCAGGACAAAACAGTCACATTATGCCTATAATTGAACTTCCTCTAAAGGACCAAAGCTCTTCTCCTGAGTTCGGTGTCTTCCACAGTAAATAAGAGTAAGAGATTCTAAAAGAGAGTTCTTAACATCATTCTGTACCCATTTCTTTGTTTCATTCAAGGGTAACTTCAAACTCACACATCTTTTACTTATTGCTCTTATTCCAGGTAGCCTGCACCTCACTCCTTTGTTTCCCTCCTTTCAGAAAATTCTGGTATTTCTGCTGATTATATTAGGTCCTTCACCAACGAAAGGAATATTGCTCTTCTGTACGGGAACATGCATAATTAGCCCATGCTTAACCTGGTTGGTTTGTATTCAAATGCTTATGTTTATGCATGGATCTGAATACTTTTCTGGATAAAGAAATTTTCATACATCAACCTCGTTGCTAGATAGCATCAGTGTCATCAAGATGGGCTGATTCAGTGAACTGGTTTATTATTTCTAAGTAAACCAGTTTTCCTTGTATTTTTGCAGCATATATGGAAATACATCCTAACTTGAAAAACACTTTATTTCAAAACACATTGTATTCAAAAGTAATTCCAATCCTTCATGCGTTGTATGACTATCCAAATGTGCAGAAAGTATAATAGTGAATTTTATGTACTGGATGAAGCTCATAAAAATGTTTTCCCTCTTTTGTTACACTGCTTTTATACTAAGTCCCAGTTAAGGAGCACTCTACAATAGATTTGACATATAAAACCCTTTCACGAAAACAACCTCCAGTTCATTGTATTATTCAAATTTTGTTTACAAAATAGTAGGCATTTACAGCATTTGTAGAACTAAAAGATATACAGCACAGTGGATTGATGTCTCATTCTAATTACATACAGAAGCAATGCAACATGGGGATTTAATGCAGATAGCAAGGTCCAACCTTAGAGCAAATGTAAGGTGGTTTAACCTGTGCTTTTGTTTTAGCCTTACTGGAGCCTGAACATTAACTAAAATTTGGTAAGAGAAAAGTATTCCTTTAGAATAGGATACCTCTATGCTGAGTTTGTTCTCTAGATGCCATTTGAGTTGTATAAGTGATGTCATTCAACAGACTATGACAATGACATTCAGTATGGCCTCTACTCCTGTTGGACTGGGAGAATTTCCTGACTTACACATGATCCTCATGTGGCTGCTATGGGTGTGTGAAGGTCACTTTATAACTCTCACAAAGCAGCCAAAAGCAGTTGATAATCTGTTTGTACAGATTGAGAGGAAAGTAGGATAATTGAAGTGATATTACATGGAATGTAAGGAGATTTAGAATTACAGTTTTAGTATTCCAGAAATCAGGACTGGTGTGTGACCAAGATTTTTCTCAAAGATGATTACTGCTTTAACTATGGTAATTAAAAGTACCATGTAATTCATATTGTCTCATAGGTTGAATATTTGAAAGCAACATTAAGTTGCAACCAAGAGAGCTTGTCTGTACTGGATATCTGTATAGTCCTTTTAGAGCAGTGTTCTAAAGTATAAGTTATTATCCTACAATTACCTGAGTTACATATTTTTAAAATGGCCAGGTTATGATAGATGGCTCCCAGCAAAACCAATGTGAGTTTGGGGTAGATTTTGGTGTTTGAAAATAAAAACTAAAAATGTCATGGTTTAAAAATCTTTCTTCCCCAGAGTTTAAAAAGGTAGTAATTTGAATCTTAAAATTGAAAAGTATCTGGGATGGGGAAAACTGTTTGCTTTTAATTGAAACATTGAAATTCTGTACAATCAATTCCTCCCAGTGAGAGAACTCTCTCAAATTCAAAAAGTTGGGAGTAGAGTATGTAGGAAGCTTCCTGGCCATTTCAATAGAGACCAGAAAACAAAGGATACTTCTTAGATAAATTTCTTACCTTAGATACTACTGGAAAATGTGGATTTATGCCAACAATAAAGACAAAATGAGATCAGTTCTAGTCCTCAGAATTCAAAAGCACAGAAGAGTCTTCTTATGAATGACAATTCAGTATTTTGGAGAGGTTTTAAATATAAAATGTTCTCTAGACCATATGTTGTGATATATCCAAGGAACCTGGAAATATGGTTTTCTATCTTTTCTAGATTCTCACAGTTCTGGTATGATGACATTCTTTTTTAATTCACTCTCTGCTCTATTTTGAGAGGCAGTTTTCCATCTGAAATTAAGGGATAGTACTAACAGTATGACATATACAGTATGGTATTGTTTGCAGCCAGAAGATGGTTGCTAATGCACCAGAAAAATTTGGAAGAGATAACACTGAAATCTTGGCTTTCTTCAGCCTCCCACTTACAAACTGCTGATCTGGCAGCATGTAGACATAAACTTACACTCAGAAATTTGGGCAAATCTAAGCAAAATGTAATGCAATGCTTTGTACCTGCAAGGAGTAGTCCTGACTTAACTTTCTCCGGGTACTTATAAAAGTAACTAAAATTATAAAAGTAGCTAAAATTACTCTAGATATACATTTCTGATCCTTCTCTATCAATACAGATATCTGTATTTTGTTTTCACTTTGTCATCTTAACTTCATTGCGATAAAAGTTTTATATTGGGAGGATAATGCAATTCAAATCCACAAGTACATCTTTATTTAGCTTTGGATTAATTTTTTTAATTTTTTTCATTAAGAGACATATATTGTTTAGCTTGATCAGGTAAATTTGACTATATTGACTAAATCTTTCTCTGACTTTTAAAAATATAAATCAGTGAACTTTCCTGAATTTTTCAGTCTGCTAGTGAATGGCTTACATGGTAGCCCAAATGTAGTCACCCTACTGTTATTGAATATCTATATATAATAACAGAACTATCACAGCTGAAAGTAAAATGTTATTACAATCAAACTGATTGCTTTTAAGGGTGAATTATTACCGAAGCTATTCATATTTAAACACATATTTTTGAAATGTTCTTGTATGTTCTTAAATTCTGTCACATGAGGCTTTCCCCTTATTTTAGAAGTCTTCTATTTCTTCTAAATGGCTGGAGAAAAATAACTTTGTGTATTAGGCTTAGAATGGTTTTTTCCTTGCCCATGGAGAAATGAAATTTTTCCAGGCATTTTGAGACAATCATCACTCAGAAATTGCCCTTCTCTAACAGTCTTAAATCATTTTTTCAAAGCTAGAGGTGCAAACTGTATTGTGAAAACACTTGTTTCCATTTCCATGTGTATAAAATAAAACTCTGGGTTTTGTTTATGTTAGTTATAATAGGTATTGATTGCCTATACGTGGGAGGGCAAATTTAGTCAGGTTGTGCAATAACCTTCCTGTGGGGCTGCTCCCAAATACCACTGTGTGCAGTTTCACTTCAGCCAGTCTGACTTTTGGAATAGTCACTTATTGTATTTGTGTGCCACATTGTGTAAAGTATTAGGCATTCATGTGATTGTTTACAAGTTGTGTGCATCTGTAGCCACTTTTAATCAACTCCCCTGCTCTTGTCCGAAAGGGGCTGAAGTGGAGTCAGTGAATTTACACCCCAAACTTCAAAAGAATATTAAGTTGTGCTGTTCTTAGTACAACTTTCAAGGGAAAGTTGTTTGATTTGTTGGTTTTTTTTTCTGGTTTTGTCTTCTCAGAATGTGCACAAGCAGTGCTAAAAGTTAGGTTTGTTGTTAGGTCTGGGCACAGTTTGCCACTGGTGCTGATAAGATATCTTGCAAATCTAAGGAATAAAAATGAAAACTTTATGCTCTAAGGGAAGAAGGCTTGATTTCCATTGGCACGTGCTTTTAGCTCACAGCAGACTTTAGGCTTATGACAGTTTTTATATGTTGGAAATCTACTTTGCATAATTTGAGAGATTTTAAAAAAATATAGTACTATTCCTCTCCCTCAGGGCCCTCTCCAGTTGGAATCTTAGTACTAAAGGAGCCTGTTTCTACAGGCAGATGGATATGAAAAATAATGCTAATAAAATTTGTAAAACTCTTTTTAACATTTTTATAGGAATATATTTGTAAAATATATATAGAATACAGGATGAATGATGCCATTTTATGGCTTAATATTGCTCAGTTAGGATGACTTGCGTAGCTCCCGCATGGTTTTGCCACTGTTTATCTTATCCATTACAAACTCATGCTATGCATTTTATATAAACATAAATATTTGTATATGTGAGGGACTAGTATGGGTATATAATCAAACAGAATACAAATGTGTACATACTCACACATGCACATAATTATATATAGAAAAGTATAGCTTTTGGGTTAGAAGTCAAGAAATCTCTGAAACTGTTGTATTGTTTTTACTATTTCATTTAATGAAGTCATATTTTTCTTTAAAGTATTTCTTCACAACTTCCAATGAAGTCCTTTGGATATGATTCTTTATGTTTTGTTAGAAGAGCTGAACCACTGACTATTAAGAAACTATAAACATTTAACATCAGAATGTTAAGAATGCATACTTTGCAAGTAGTCAGTTGTGGTAAGAGTTTCTGCCTCTATTTTTCAGAATTTTCTTATGTCTTATTCTTACATTCTTTCCCCTCCTGTGGAATATTCTGTTCTTTTTTTTCCCTGTTTTTTTGTTAACTCATTGCACATTTTATAAAAAGAAAAAAATCCAA
>VXBB01022852.1:233242-289780 GCA_013399915.1 Illadopsis cleaveri
TTTTTTTTTTTGGTGGGGTTTTTTTTTGTGTGTTGTGTTTGTTTTGTTTTGTTGGGGTTTTTTGGTTTTGGTTAGTTGGTTGGTTGGTTTAATTCTGTCTGGGAGAATAATCTCAATCCATGGAAAAATAAACAAACATGGATTTTCATATCTCGGCAGCTCCACAGCAATTCCATTAGAAAAAACCTGCATAAGGTAACAAGCCCTTAATTAACATTGAGTTAAAAATGGCAAAATAAACTTGCTTTAATTGGGCCAGGATCATAGAAGCCAGGATTTAACTTCCACAGATATGAGTCACCATCATGAACAACCACAAGGAGCAATTGTTATTTTGTTGTCACAAATTGAAAGATGTACAGAGGCAGACAAGATGATATGTTAAAAGGTCATGTACTCAGAATCAGAGTAACAAAAAATATCACTGTGATTAAAAAAGCAGCTGAAAAATATTAGGGAAACTTTTATCTAGAGTGTTCTTTTATGGTTTTGCCTTTATATAAATGTTTATACATGATAGAAAAAGCTTATGATGTTTGTGCATCTCTGTGGTTATTTGCTTAAGTGAAATAATAGCTGAAGAATATATGTTTTTTCAATACTTGTACCTAGATTACTAGGAATGTGGGAGGGTTTAAATTAAAAAATCAAGTATTAGATTTTCTTCAGAATTATGTAAACATTATATTATTCAGCCTGAGTTACAAAGCTGAGAGACGTATTTTACTGCCGGGAGAGGATAAAGAAGATTAAATGGCAATATTATCATTCCTATAATGAAGGTGATCTAACCTTGGTGTGTGTTTAGCTAAGAAAGGTGAATTTCACCTTTATACACACAGTCTTGTGGAAGACTGTTCCTATAGCATTGTGGAAGACTGGGATTTTTGTTTGAATGTTAGCCATCATTAACAAATGAGTTATAACTGTCATGTAAAATGTTAAGAAGATATTTAGAGATGGATCCTTCCCTACCTTCCACTTTGTCCAGTGATTTCCATGAGTACAATTGTATATTCACTTCCCAAAACTGTAAAGATGGAAAAAGGCTGAAGCTTTGTGTCAAGTTTTCTCACTCCCATTGTCCCTCAGCAGCGGTGTGAGAATGGCTGCAGACCTACGTCATCATGTTTACAATGCCTGAGCCGTATGGAACAGAAACACTTGGGAACATTCTTCTCTCCTGCTTGTCAGTCTCAATTTGCAGTACTGCTACTTAATTCAATTCCATGTATTCCAAATTTACCCTTTATCTTAATAGAATTAAATAACATTCTCCTGTGTATTTTTTGAATAGCCTTCTACCTCTATTTTATCCATACATTCAGATGTAGTTAAAAGCTAGTAATACTGAATTGTTTCTACTGAATGGGATGAACCTTGAACCTTGTCCTGTGCTTTTGCTTTAACACCACTCTGCCACAGGGGACCTTGTCCTTTGAGCTAGGAGAGCAAAGGCTTCTGCACACATCAGCCACATCATTTTATTGTATGCTATCAGCCACAGAAAATGGCCAAATTTTTTTTTTTTTAGCAGTGACAGAGAAATGGTCAAATGGCCTCTTGTTTGTATGAAACATTTTGTGCACAAAGCTGAAAGTATCTTGCATTCAATATTTGATATGGGTTTTTAAAAAATCTTAAAATCTTAACACTTGAGTAATTTTTATTCATATAAAGATCATGGTGTAGTAGGGCTAGTCTCCCCTCACCAGCTGCTGAATCCCTATTAAGATATTTCTCCCACCCTTTAACTACATTTGTCATTGGAGATTTCCACCAAATCCATTAAATTCTGGTACTCTGCAAAGTAAATAGCCATGAAAGCACCACGCTTCTTAGCACAAATCCTCAGTCCCCCGCTAACACCTCATATTACAACTGTCTAATTACCATGTTCTGCAGTAACCTTGTGGGACTTCCATAGGTAATTAGAACTCCAGAGCATTTCTGCAATAATCCAGTAAGGACCTCTTAAGTAGAAAGAATTATGTGGTACTAATATTTTTGCACCCACGCGTTCCTCATAGTTAATTGTTTCAATTAATATTTGGCAGCAATGAAGAAATTCATAGAGGTTCATAAACTGAGACAATTCTAAGGAAATTTTTAAGGCAAATGAGTTGTAGTTTTGGCCACTTAAAGATGCAGGGCACTTTAGAAAAAATTAAATTCCTAGCGTGTCAAGGTATTGCAACAGCAGATTTCCATATTATTGCTAGGAGAGATTTTTGACTTGCCCCATTCCTTTAAGACTGCAGTGTTTGGGTAAATTCTCTTTTCTTTCCTTGAAATTTTTACCAAGTTGTAGAGAAAAAATACTGTGTGAGTTAAAAAGCATGATGAGTACCCTTTGATACTGTTCTACAGATATGTCTTTGATGACAGAATAGTAGAGAAAGCTATTGAGATGTTTCCTTGATTCTGAATGTCCNAGCAGTGACAGAGAAATGGTCAAATGGCCTCTTGTTTGTATGAAACATTTTGTGTACAAAGCTGAAAGTATCTTGCATTCAATATTTGATATGGGTTTTTAAAAAATCTTAAAATCTTAACACTTGAGTAATTTTTATTCATATAAAGATCATGGTGTNCTTATTTCACTTCAATCTCACCTTTCCTTTGTTTTTCCTTTCAGTTAAAGATATTATGCAGCTATGAAGGCCCTGTATACACTGCACACGCTGCTCACACCAGCATTGTGTGCTTCAAACCTTGGCTCTAAATACTATTTACTGNTTTATTTCACTTCAATCTCGCCTTTCCTTTGTTTTTTCCTTTCAGTTAAAGACACTATTCAGCTATGAAGGCCCTGTAAACACTGCACACGCTGCTCACACCAGCATTGTGTGCTTCAAACCTTGGCTCTAAATACTATTTACTGTCTTTACTAATTATTCTGATTCTTCACCCCTTTTCAGTCAGTGTCAGGCCAATAGTGTTTCTATAGATTTATGACAGTGTCATCTGTGCAGGAAAATTACTTCACTATTCATGAAGTGATCTACATCATCTATGCAGGGATGTAGAAAACAGTTTTAATCCCAAAGGCACATGTTTCTCCTCCCTGCTTCCTGTTCCCCTCAGCCTTTGGGCAACCCTTCTGCACCCTCACTTTGGTGCCTCCTAGGGGATCCTCCACCCCTTTGGAGTGGCCTCAGACACACCCAGTTATTCTGACACCAGGATAGAAGCAGCAGCCCAAGAAAGACCAACAAGAGAGAGTGGGCATGTGAGGGGCATCATGAGAGTAGGTGCATTTCTTCCCATTGTGCCCAGAATTGTTTTCCTTTCCATGCTGCCCTTTCCACATCGCCAAGTATATCTCTGTGTTGGACAGAAAGACCTAATGCTCTCCAAATCTGCATGTCTCATCATAGGTACCAACCTGTTTCATTAGTTAGCTCCCAGTAGGGTAATGACTACAATTTATTACTTTACTATCAGTAAGATAATGGCTACATTTTATGGTTGTTTGCCATACCCTTTTAGTCTTAAAATCTCAGGGTTTTGTTCAAGCCTGTTTTCTGCTTTCTGTGTAATTGCAATTTTTGTTTAACTGTAATATCCTGTAAAATAAGGAGAAGTCTGGAAGAAGTCATTGGACAGGTTGATTAGAAGGTCACTTATTTTTCTTGCATTAAAAGGGCAGAAGAACAAATGCCATTCCAATTTATCATCATATGTAACCTTTGATTAAACAATTTTTTGCTTTATCAGTATGAGTGGCTTTAGACCTCGGAGTAGATTACTGAAATTAAGAACTTTAGCACAAAATAAAAAATCTTTTGTTTAGATGATTATTAAATTTAAAAGTCCAATCTAGAAGTCACCTTAATTAAATGTAAAATTGAGTCCACTGAACCTCTGTGCATTTTCAAATCAGATCATGATGCTTCCCTAAAATATCATAAATTGCCCCTATTCTGCCAGTTAATTCTGTTGTTTTGCAGCCAAGATTATAAGTTAAACTTGATTAAAATAAAACGAGCTGTTTCTTAAAATGTGATCCATGAACCCTAGTCAATACAGCCTTTCCTTAATGGCCTTCTATCTATTACCAAGTTATGAGTTTAGTTTAACTTTTGTTGCAAAATTTCCAAATAGAATGCATTGTAACAATCTTAAAATTATAAGAACAATAGATCTATATTAATGTGATTTCTCACTGTTTGTACAGCTTTGAGAAGGTACAAAATACAAAATTTTTGTATTTTCCCATTGGTATGTCTAAGAGGGTAAAAGCAAGTACATAAGTGAGTAGGTATGTGCACATGGAGAACTACACGTAGTTTTGCCATGAAAATAGACAATCACCATGTAAAAATTCTCAGTACATTCTCAGAGAGGTAGTACAAAATGCCGTCAGAGAGAAAATACATCACCAAATGAATCCCTCTGTGGTGCTGAGTGTTTGAATAATGTCCATACAAATCACTGTTCTTGGTGAATGGACTGTGCCTTCTGTTTCTATTGAACAAAAGAAAATTTACTGGCTGCCACACAGTGTGGGTAAAACTCAGATTTAGTGATGCCAGCAGCAAAGGCAGCAGAATTTACATGTTTCCACAGGATGGGATTTTGACAAGCTTTTGTATATTTGTTCAGCCCAAAGCAAGGACACAGTCACTGTTGCTCTATTGCTGAATAAGTTTTTCTGGATCAGATTTTTTTCTCGCTTTGCTTCTTTGTTAATTTGTAATTTTTTAATTTGTAGTCTTTGGAGATAAATCATTCCCACTAAATGCTAACTACTTTGTTTTTCACTGAACAAATCTGGGAGATAAATCTGATTCTAGGTGTGCAAAATTTATAAATCTTCTCTGAACCGCCAAGAAATCTTAGCTGAAGATACATGCTTCTTTTTATATGTGTACAGCTTGTTCTCCTATGACATAGAATTAAAATTTCCACAACAAATAACAAAGCTGTGCTTCTTGGCAGAGCAAAAGTGAGTGTCTACATTATGCACACAGAAGGGATTTGCCTTCCATGTGAATTCTTATTTCTCTGGGACTGAACTTTGAAATTTCCTGATTTTCTGGTAGTTCTGTTTAACAGCAAACAGAGACTCTGTACCTGCCATTTCTTAAAGCTGGGGCTGGGGTGGGAGGATGCTGGTGAATAGACACACACTGTTGATCCCTTTCATGGATCCATTCTAGTTATGGTGGTCCTGGGCAGCCCGTTCATATAACCCGTGTCAGCTCAGTCACAAGCCTGAACAGTAGCCTTCATAGGACTACAAAATGGGTAGACAAATGCCCATTTCTTCCCAGGGAAGGCAAACCTCCCTGGATGTATTGACACTCTGCTATGAGGAAAGTCTGTAGAGTCTCCGCTTTGGAGGCAATCCAATGTTTTTGCAAGGGCTAAATGAACTACTCTCTAGACCCAGCTTTGTACAATTTGCTGAGCTCAATGAACTCTTTTCTTTTCTCCTTTCCTCCTCATACTTCTTTGTTACTTTTAACAATGTGTAGTAGAAAAATTGGCAGTTACTCAATGAAATCACTGTTCAGCTTACACCAAAAGGAAGATTTTTTTTGTGAATTTGCACTTCTAAGAAGATGTCACAGTTTTCAAACGAAGTGGTGAGACTCTGAGTTAATGCTTTTTGAATAGCTTGAATAAAGGGTTGCCCCTGAGTCTGTAAAACAGAAGCAGTGAGGCACAGTACCTCCTGGAGTTCCCTTTGGCCAGTTTGTCTTTGCTCTGCCCTTAACTTGGGTCTTTGTCTGCTGGGCACAGTCTTGAGCAAAGTAGTCCTCAGTACAGCTTAGAAATATCAATGGAATGCAGGCTCTGACTGATTTATTCTTCCTCCCTTTTTTTGTCTACATTAAAACAGTTGGCTCACAGTATTTCTTTGCTCCATCATTACGTTTCTTCAGAGCTTATTCATTTAGACTTCAGGAGGAAAATGCCACATGTGCTATTTTTTTTCCCCTGTTATTGCTGTATGTTAGTGCTGCTTGTAACATACCATTTCTATCACAATTGTATGTAGCTATCAGAAAAAACCTGCTTCTTGGCTGTGTTATGCAAAAAGCTATACAAAGCATAATTAATGAAGCAAAGCAAAGTGACTCACAGGTGACATTTGTTCTCCTGAAGATTAAGTGGACTTTGTGAAAAACCATGATGAGGATGTAAGAGAACAAAGGAAAAGAAAAAAATGTCAGTGGGATTTTGCTGGTTTTGTATGTGTGCTGAAATGGAGATCTTCAGCAATATGCAACACAGCCTTTTCTTTCTTTACCATTCCCCCCACCCCAGTCTCTGAAGTATAAATGTATGCATTTTCTTCACTACAATGAATAAGGAATATGGGTGTCCAGTGACTGGGATCTTCATTCAAGTTATGGAAACCTTTTTGTATAGAAATACCAAATTTATAATGCTATCATTTTTATTGTACCATTGATATTGGAATAAAATCGGTAATTTTAATACCAATACCTCTATTAAAGAGGTATTTCCAAGGCTCCATTATAATCTACACCTGTGATCCTTACCTCAGCAAAGCATTGACCATTACAGATAAGTTGAGTTGATCCATTTTTGCCCCTGATATTGTGAAATTAAAATGTGACAACCGGCCACATGCAATACTTATGGCAAGTTCAATTTATGGCTAATAAAAACTAGGAAAAGAAGAGAGATCATGTTAACAGGTGATACTAAAGACAGGGGACATTGTATGTTTTCCCAAAAGAGTATGCTGGTAACACCAAAATATAATAATTACAAGAGAATTTTGCTTAAATGATTCTATATTTTATTAAGATCCTCAACAAAATGGTGTTCCATCAGTTCTGCCTAAGTACATACTTCTGTTATTTCTTTTTGTTAAAAAATAGAGTTGCCATAACAACTTCATGCAAATTTCATGTCACTTATATAGAAAGCTATTTTTAGAAGCATCTAGAATTTTGGTTGCTTTAAACTGAAAAAATATTTCTATATAGATAGCACTTTGTCTTAATCTCTTTTGCTTTCCTTGATAAGAGAATCCTGAGTTTTGTTTCCTTCAATATGCTGAAGAAATAAAAGTGTTCATAAAAAAAATCAAAAAATTATTCCCCAAATCCGGGTTGAACTAAGCAGTCATATTTTCCAGATTAAAAAATCATCTTCAGAGCTTTTGAAAGGTCTTAACATTGATTTGTTGATTCAAAAATAGTGAATAAAGAAGTTAGGTTGCTCTTCTCTATTACAGCCAAATGATTAGGTTACATTATCACTAAACATACCCACCTGGTACTAACAAGCCACCATTTTGTGTGGCTCAGCAGAAAGTCTCTAAGTGAAACAGGTATTGAGAACCCCTTATTCAAGGAATTCAGGCATAAAACATTGAAATATAGGTTTTAGCTGTCGTTGGTGCAAGGTTTTTGGTTGAGATTTGAAAAAAAAATGGAATGCTTTTTGGAAGCTATCTGCTGCATGTCCTATTTTTGTACATCGTAGGATAATTCAGCATTTCCTTACGTGCTTAAAAAGAGAACAAAAAAAGGAAAGGGTGAAGTAGTTGTTGTCGTTTCGTATCATTATTAATTTTTTTTAATATATCTGTTGCTGTTGTTGCTCTTGTTTTTTCAGGCTAAAAGTTCTGGTATACTATATTGGTCTCTATCAGATAAATTCAATTGTCATAGCTTTCAATATTTATGGTACAGGATTTGTTTCCAAGTTCATAACAATTGTGCCCCTCTGCTATAGCAGAAAATACACCACAGGCTTATCTTTGAACTTCTGCTAACTGTCCAAATGGAAAGTTTGGCAGTTTGTTGTCATAAATGTATTACTTGAGTTTTTTTCATAGCTAACAGTAAACGAATGAGCTTTGCAAAGTTCAGTCAGGTTTTGGTTTTCTATTTTTTTAATATTTTTCTTTGATATGTATGATTTTCTATATAATCTCCTATTTAACTTGCTGAATGCATTAGTGATGCTTTCATCTACTTAATGTTTTGATGCCTTCACTATCTTTGTTTTATCTTGTTCTTCTACTACTTGTCTTTTACATACCATTTTGCTTTTGCAGAGTAAAAAATCTCTTTTCTCTGGATATATTTTTATTTGACTTCTAAGTAGTACATGCAGTAATCCAAGAAAATGAATGCTAAAAACCAATTTGCAATTTGTCATAATTAATGTACTTTGTTTTTTTAAAGTAGGAAAAAAGTTAATCTCTATCTTTGTGGTATGTCACACCATTGATTTTTCAAAGAAAACCCCACTGAAATCAATTGGGAGTAGTGCATATAAATCCACACCACACTATGGTTCTTTATTTATGGGTTTTAATTAAAAAGGAAAAGACATTGGAAATCTCAGTAGAACACTATGGACGTCTTTAGGATTTTTATTTTTTTTAAGTTCCTCCCTTTGTATGGTTCCATCAAAATGCCAAAACAAGATGTTTATCTAGTCATGTAAACTGGATGTGGGAAGTAGATAAATTTAATAAATTGAAGAGCCTACAGCATCATTCAAGCGATTAAAAGGATTCAGCACCTCCTCTTCCCTTCTCCATATCCCCACTCCACATTATTCTTATCTGCAGGATTAGACTCCTTATTAGGTCTTCTGATAAGAGTTCTCCTGCTTTCTGAGACTCACAATTCTCAGGGCACAAGGGCAAAGTATTATGCCTGTGGGTCCATGTGTTATATCACATACTAAATCAAGAGAATTCAGGTTGCAGTCAAGATTGAGCACAACCTCTGAGAAGCAAGGCATGGAACTTCGTTTTAAACTCTGTTTCATGTTTAGATATTGAAGTGCGTGCACTGCGGTAAGCTAAAAACATCACTCGCTACAAATTAGTTCCTTATCTATGAAAACAAAGCAGACATGTTTTCAGTAAAATTAGCGCATAAAGCAGTCATGTGAGATCCTGAGGGAAAAATAAATATATTGCATAAACTGCTTTTTTAATGTAGTTACAAGTAGCGTTTTACTTGTGGATTTCCGTGGGTTTTGTTGGCTTATAGGGTTTTGTTGGTTTTGGTTTTGTTTTGGTTCAGGGGTTTTTTCACTGATGTGCAGAATTTTCCACTTGAGCACTAGAATCTGTTGCAGCTATTTAGGTCACCCATTGGGTTCACTGCAGTCAGTGGACTAAGGTCACTCCTTAAAGATAAAATGTCTCCTCACAGCCTGGAGGTCTCAGCTGTGACTTGGGGTCAGCTTATAGGTGAGTGGTAGATATTTAACTTAGAGAAAAATGGATGGAAATTTCCAGTTCTGTTCAAACATAATCCCTAAATAAACCAGGGGCCATCAGGAGGTGGCCAGTATCAGCACACCAGAAAAAGTTCATGCTTTCTTTTTCTAGGACTGCACATTCAAAGATACAAACACGTATCTGTACTCATTTATATGCACACAAATTTTCATACTTTTTTTCAATCATGTATGTTGTGTCTATATGAGTTTATATGTAGTTTATATGAATAAATTACAAATAGCGCTGCTTTCTGCCATTTTAGACACCACTGCAACGTGTTCAGTGATTAGTAGAGCTCTCCAGATGAGCTCTTGATACTGTTGCAGTCTGCTGAGGTCACCCCTTTGACCTTACATCCCTCACCTATATGTTTGGGTCCAT
The DNA here is from genome assembly GCA_013399915.1 of Illadopsis cleaveri. Taxonomy (NCBI): domain Eukaryota; kingdom Metazoa; phylum Chordata; class Aves; order Passeriformes; family Timaliidae; genus Illadopsis; species Illadopsis cleaveri. The sequence goes on from VXBB01022852.1 coordinate 242,862, forward strand.
TAGTTACAGAAAAGCTTTATTTTCACTTCTGTGCAAAATAAGACTCTGCACCATCCATGAATTTCAAACAGAAACTTGTTCTGATTGTACAATAGTTGTGTGATCCAATCAATAATTCTACAGAAATTCAACTCATGGTTCAGGGATGAAAGCACTTAATTTACTTTTATGGTGATTAAGTTTCTGGGAGGTTACTACTCCTGTAACTTAAAGGAAACAAGTGTAAGTTATCTCCAGTTAGTCCAACATAGTTCCAGTGATATTTCTTTTTTTATCAACAATCAATTGGCTAATGTATCTTCTTCCATTTCAAAAGGGCAATAATAATTTAATCACAATGGTATATCATGCCAGTATAAGCCAGGGAAATAAGGTTGATTTGTTTACATGTTCCAGTTTGCATTACTTTTGTGACATGGTCTTTAACAGTAGAGAGAGAGTCTATTGAATTGATCCTTAAGTTAAACCAAATAATAATAATTTTCTACCAGAAATAGTATTACTCCTCAGATGAAATTTTTGCTACAGGTTGCAACCTGGAGCTGCATTTTGTTTTCCACATGCCACATTATACAGACTTGTCAACAGAGATTTTATAAAGGGAAACTAACACCAAATAATTCTATCAGAACTTTATGGTTTAAAAGTATTGTGGATGCCTAGTTTTTTGGAATCTCATCCTTCTTATAAATATATTAAAGATAGTCCGGGTACCACATGACTTCTTAGCATCACCAGCAGCACCTGTACAATATCTGAGGTATAAATATTTCCTTACTTAACTGAGTTTAAGATAACTGTTTTTGCACTCATAATCAAATACAATGAGTGTGGGGTTTCATATGGATGTAAATGTTTAAACAAAGGATAAGCAGTCCATCAGAATGGTGAATAATGAGGAAAGAAAATGAAAAAGTTCATAATAATTAAAAATTTTTGGAAGCAAAAGCAGTAATATTTGGAAAATTGAACACTCAGTTGGGAGAGCTGTTCAGCAAAAATATATAACTAAACTGGATTATTTTGGAAATTGGATTTCAAAACTCCCTTTTTTTTCTCAGTTGATGTATGATCATGTTTACTTAACACTTGCTTTGCCACTTCTGTTTAAGGCTAAGAAATAGATGTTTGAATGGAAAAATGAGTAAGTAATGTAGAGTTGTGGGTCAGCATTCTGTTTGACCTGTATGAGTAGCTAAGTAATTTTTTACTTGCTGCACATTTTTTTTTCCTAGAAAACACTCCTCATTCTCTAGACCTAGAATCCTGGCTGTTTTATGTGGTGAATTCCTTCCTATTGATATATGTTTGAGGGTCTCTTTGAAAGCAAAACTTTGCTTTATGAATGGAAATGCAGTTTTAGGTTCAGAAAATACAGACCAGTGTGGGTTTTGTCATTTTGTATAAGTCTGACTTTACTAGGGGGTAAGATGGACATGTGGTATCATCCACAGTTCTAAATCTGTGCCATCATAACTCATAAATTCTCTCATTCAGGTATTCCTGGCAGTATGTAGTAATGAAAAATGTCCAAGAAGTAATAGTGGAGGAGCTTCTTCTCAAAATTCTGCAGCAGGCTATCAATAATGGATCATTTCCAAGAGGATTTGGGATTAATATGACTTTTCCTTTTACTCTAACACTGATGAGATGTCTCATTATGCTCAGCCCTTTCTAATACATGGACCATACTACAAGATTTCATTTATTTATTGTGTAAGTGATTTCCATTTCCTTTTATTTACCCTTTAGGCAAGGTAGCTGACTACACAGCAGCCCCTGCTGTTTGGAAGGAACATGAATGGATGTCTGAAACTTAGTTTATTTGGCATAAGAAACTGAGCCAGTCAGAGAAACTTCAACATGGCTTAATAAAAGAGAAGTAAATCTGTGTGAAAAAAAATCTTCTAGGCCATATATATAACAAATCTTCTTGCATCTTGTTTAATTTGGGGAGATTGGTCACTGTCCCAGAAAGTTCTGGTAAGGCAGGTGCAATTCACTGCTTTTATATTTAAATTGCTTTTAAAATGTCTAGATGAACACTGAAATACTTTCTACATACAAAGTTTCTTGAAATTACTGCTGTATTTAAAAGGTACAGCCTCAAACAATCCTTCAAGATTCATTTATTTTTTATGATATTTCATCTTTGAATTATCCAGCACCTAACACTAGGGGTTAATGGTTCTTTAAAATGACAGACTGGAAGTTTCTAACATGGATATAAGGACACATTTTTGCCACACTGAATAGTCTAAAGATCAAATTTTCTACATGTATTATAAAACTATTAATATTTCTTTGCCTGTTGATAGAACTAGTGAAGTTATTAGTGCTTGCAGAGAGTATAGACTACTGCACAGAGCTAATCAGTTTTTCCCCTTTTCTTTTTAAAGTCAATAATGCTTTTGAGGTGTTCCAGATATTGCAAGGTACTGATTTTAGAAAATGATTGAGTATTTAATAGAGCCCATTTTATTCACTTGAAAAGATTCATTAGCTTTAACTTTTTCTATTCCATGGATACAATACAATCATGCTGCAAATACATCAAACCCTTTCTGCTTATTTTTTACACTGCCACCATATATGTCAGTTGAAACAGAGAAGCAGCAGCCCAATTTCTGTTTGCATTCTTTTAAATCCATTTATAAACCAGTTTGGTCTATGTCCATTATGGAACTTTTGTTTAATGGTTTGTGGCAATTTCTCAAAGAGTCCATAAACTTCAGTCTCATCAAATATGAAAAAACATAGTTTCATTGACAAAACCCCCCATGATTATTTATTGACTATGTTCATTATCTCTTTAAATGTTTCATTACATTAGTAGCATTCTTTCCCCTGGTGACACGTTTCTGTCCTGATGATGCTCGTTATTCTGTATCTAATTAACAAAAAGTTGTTCATCTGGTAAAAAAAGAAGCAGACATGTTATTAATATTCTCCATGGTAAACTGTCCTAAATAATTAATGCAAATAGACTTCCAGGGCTGTGAATTTTGATGAGAAGTTACTCTCAAAGATGAATTATTTGGTTTAGATATTTTCCGTGCTAATCCACAGGTTTTTGTGTTGATTCATGTAAATCTGATTTTGCCTTAGTCTGTTGAGGAGGAGGGGAATACAAAATTCAAGTTTTTTTAACAAATTAATGCCAATAAAATACAACAGAAAGGTACATTGAGTTAAAACTCTTCTGCAAAGCTCTAAGGCATTGAGTTTGCATGTGTAATAGAACGTGAATCTTCAGTGCTGGGAATTCTCACAGCAAGAACAGTTTCCTTACATTACTGTAATATTTGAGTTCCAACTTTATGTTTGCTTAAAGGAAACTCAGTGCAAACACGAAATAAAGGACTGTGAAAGATTTACAAAGGAGATCACATTTTCCCCTTTTTAAGCAATCTCTTGGGAGGGGAGGAGGAAAAAAGGGTGCATTTTTGTGGGATGATGCATTCCATCTTTTCATCCATATAGTTTGTGGAATTGTTCCAGCTTCCCTGGTGTTGCACAAAAGCACACAATAATACACTTGTGCAGCTCTGGGGTCTGAGAAGAAAATGAACCCTGCTGATGCCAGCACCCTATCAAGCAACATATCCTGCAAGCTCAACATTGCACATTCACTTCACTTCCTTCCTGGGCATTCAGGCGCGAGTGAACTCAAAACAAATGCCATCAGTCGGGTCCAAAGTGTTCTAAAAGGCTTAATATAAATTCCTTGCTGCTGATGCTGTGATTCAGTTGAACTCTGGGAATTTATATGTATATTCTGCTGCCATTTTTTTTCCTCCTTTCACTGAAGGTGGGGGCACAGGGTTATTTTCCATATGCCTGTATTCAGCTCTCATCTCTTCTTTTTGTTGTTTTTGCAGAAAGGCTTATTGGAGAAGGGTTTTTTTATGCACTCTGAAAGCCAGCACACATCACTTGGTGTCTTGTAATATCTGATGCAACCCTAGTAGAGTAGCTGATTTTACAAGACACCTGCCTTAATATTTGAGGGAAGGATCAAGCCCTGCCTTGATGACTGAGGACAGAAGCTCACTGCTTATTCATGATGCTGTATCTAAGTGTAAACAGGAGCTAGAAGATTAATGTCTTAGGCCACAGGTGGTTTCCTATATGTTAATCCCATCCTGTCAAATTACTTGACTCCATTTTTAATGAATTGATGACAGTTGTTTGGAAAATTCACACTTAAAACTTTTTCTCAGAATGTACACAAGCATCTCTGTTCAGAAATGCAAACACACACTGAGTGTCTTCTAACTTATATAGTATGGCACTGCATATCAACTCTTTCATGCATCAGCAAAACATGCCTGTGTTGTATAGCTACCAGTGTGGATGAAATTCACTTATTTAAAATTATTTCTGTAGGAAGGCCAAAGATATTGGAAATGTCAAAGAGGAGCTTCACTTTGGAGAGGCTTTGTTTCTTAATGTATGAGCTTGCTACCATTAACCACGTTAAAGCAACCTTACATCTCTGTAAATAAGTATAAAAATCATTCACTTAGTGTCCTCTTCTGGTGTTTTTTTACAGGATCAGCCAATTGGAAGCAGGGCTTGAATCAATGTGTATTTGTGTTTTCTTGCGCAAATTAGGAATTATGAGAAAATGGGAACATGTATTTCAAATCTTTACCTGTTCCTGAGGTAACTTAGCTGAAGGAAATTTTTATCCCAAGGGAAGATGGCAGCCTATGGAAACCTTAGATAGGATGGACTGGAAAAGTAGTACTTTAGATTGAATCTAAATACATCCTCTGTCTTATGAAAGCAGCATCTTTTTTCTTCTTCTCCCTCACCCTCCCCACTTTCTTTTAGAAATTTCATCCCTTTTCCTTTGCACTCAGATTCTTCAAAAAGCAAAAGACAATTGATTTCCCTGGTTGGTGCCATTATCTCAGATGCAGGAAATTCTATTTTTTTGTCTAGGATAGAGCTAAGCGAAAGTAACTGTAGTCTGTCTTTTGTAAGTTAAATTAGTAAGTGATGAATAGCTTCAATAAGGAAAAAAAAATCATCTCTCCTGTTAAAGAAAATGTGAACATTTGCCTTTCCTCACTCTAAGTCATACAATGTGACCTACAAAAATTTTCAGACCTGGAAAAAAGTTAGCTATGCTTTCAGTTGTAAGATTTTCCTAAGTGTTGCAGAAAATAGGCTTAACTGATTGATTTTCTGAAAAGTAAACACGTAGAACTTTTTTCAATTACCAAAATGTTTCATGTGTTGAACTTTGTAAACTATAATCTACGTCACTCTCACTATTCAAGTGTGTGAAATAATCAGCGCTCATATGCTGAAAATCCTTTCTCATATGATATTTGCATTGATCATAGCAGTAGTTTTACCTGCTAGGAAAACAACTTAGGACTTCAGTACCTGCATTTAAGTGTGCAACATCCAGAAAATGTATATTTTATAGCGGTTCTTAATTTGACCATAATTGAGTTCTGGATCCTTTTTGGATAAAATATGTTTTCATTTTGGAAACTTCTGCTTTCCCCCAGGCATAATGCAAACACTTAACAGGTGCAGCATGCTAGGAGTGGGGTTAGGAGCAGCAGCTCCTGGATCCACCATAAGTGCTCCCTCTCCTGTTCTCCAGCAGTGCATGCAGCCCTCATTGGGAAGGGCATTGGACCAGTGGTTGCCTCAGCAAGGGTTGAGTGGCAAAGATATAGGGCTTTTTTTCTTTTTCTGCCCTCTCTCCCTCCCTTTTCCTCCTTTGAAATGAGAAAATAGGCCACCAATTTAGTGGGAACTGAGTCTGGGCAGGCAGTGCTGTGAGCTTTGTGTGCTCGATGGCTGCCCGCCATTTCCCAGACCATCAGCAGCCCTCTCTTACTGTTTTCCCTGGCTGTATAAAGAGAACATTGTGTCTCTTGGAAGCTCTGGCTCATACCCTGCCCTCTGTGTGAGAAAAGGAAATGCTCCTTCTGTTCATGACTTAGCAACGGTTGGCAAAAATGATGTCATATCCATGGTAGCAGAAAGACAAAAAGAGAGAGGGGGACTGCTTTTTTAGACAGATTTTACACACCACACTGTTCCATGAAGGGCTGAACAAAGAACAGGCATTGAAATGCTCCATTGAGAAAAGAACACCAGTCTATTTTTTTTCAAACTGGAAAAAAATGTCATTTGTTTATGACCGTGTTTGAGTCCTATTTAGTAACATTATAGTATAGTATATATGGGATTATTTCTCTCTAAGTTTGGTCACTTCACTGTTTGCTTCAGCCCCTCTATTAGAAGTACATGTGCTACTGTGGTCTCCTTTATTCTCTTTCTTTGTGGCTATTAAGTGTGGGTTCATATTAAGTAAGAGAATATTGAAAATTGTGCATTCAGTGTTACAGACAATCACACAACTGCAGAATTCTGCTTTTGTGGTCCCCCACTCTATATTTTTATAGTATAGTGTTACTAACACATTGATATAGACCTCAGTGAACTGAGCATCAAAATGTGGGTTTTTCTTGGTCTGTAGTGTTTTTTGTATTTGTTCTGATATGCTACACAATATCAGTGCTCCTGTATAATGAATAGTTTTTGGAATAGACCTGATCAGGAAGTATATGTCCATCTGTATGTCTGTTCAAGGCTAAAAGGGAAAGAGAGGAGAAACCTGGACATTTTGGATGTCTTATTATAAAGCCAATGACCCTACCCCTCTAAGTGAGATTTGAGCAAATTCTAAAGATCAAATTCAGGCCTCTCCCTAGCTTTGTGGTGGATGATGCTATATGATCTTCAGTTATTAAAACTTGGACAGATTTATGATGAAAGCCAACACATTTAATCTCCCACTCCATCTGTGTTCAGTAGGCCTTTCCCTGGAGAGCAAGAGGTAAGTCCCTTGGTTTTACAGCAAAATTTGGAAACTCATATATAGGGAGACCTGTCCTTTTATGAAGTGCTCTGATGCTGAGCATCCTTCACTGACTTGGAGCACTAAGTTCCATCCAGCAGAGATTGAATCCAGAGTACAAACCAGTATTATGTATGCATAAATCTTAAACCTGAACTGAAAATAATTTTTTAAAATATATGTGCCAGGTTTCCCTGCTTTTCATGTTTTTCTTCTCACTTATTTTTTGCTTATGGATGATGTGCACTGCTGCTACTGGGGATACCTAAACCATGTCCCCAGATATAAGGTGACCAGGTTATGGGCAGGTGTCACAGACTGTGATTGTTACTGTCACAGTCACTGCTTTATCAAGTATTTCCTAAATTTTTCATGGAATGAGAAACATCACAAGAGACTTTAGTTGTCTTCCAAATGTGTGCCTTTGGGAATCAAATGAATACAGCTTTAAAGTGAAACGAAAGCTTAAAGTGGGCTTCTCTGAACAATGTAGTATTAATCTGCTTTAGCTGCTTGTCCAGTCTGATTTTCCCTTGTACAGTAAGGCGTGGCCTTGTTTTGCAGGTGATTCAAATATGTGAGCATCTTATCTCGAGACAGAGAAAATTCTGTTGGATCCTGAAATAGTTGTTGCCAGCCAGTTCGGTATAGAGCTTCCACAAGCTCCTATAGCATTTTGTTTATTCTTGCTGCAAAACAGAGTGAACCTCTTTGGAATAGATATTGCCAGCCCTTCTTGAATCAGGTTTGAAATTACTTTTAGTGCTGCTGTAAATTGATTTGGAACAAAATTTCATTTCTGTTTTCTGCCAAAATTTTGATGTCATTAATCTCTACTGACTTGCAGCACCATCATAAACACCAGCTCTGGCATGTGTGAAGAGGCATCTTCCAGGTACACGAGGCACTAGGAATGGGCTCCAGAGACCCTCAAGCATCAGCTACAGATTAAGTAACACTATTTTTGTGTTTGCTGTGCTTAAAATGTGGTCTACTAAATTTGGTATGTATTCCAACCCTTTTGAGTTGGCATGGATTCAAACTGTAGCCACAGCAGCAATTTCTAGTAGTATAATTGTTTCTGAGATATCAGAGAGAAATTGCACAGGTGACACATGGATCCAAAATTAGCATTTGAACTTTGTAGAGAGCTGAATATGATCATTTCTTGTAGCCATGTTAAGAATTTTTTGCTTTTCTTAAGGGAAATGCTTTCTGAGTTTTTGATATTTTTCTATTTTGGATAAATTTTTATGGTCTTCATTAAAATTCTTTTGTGAATGTTCTGATGAATTTATAGTAGGAGCACAAGTACATCAAGGATAAATAAACAAAGGTTCTCAAAGTGTGTTCAGCTTGTTAATTGGCTATGTCAATAGCAGATGGACATTTCTCCCTGTCCACATGTCATTATGTGCCTACAGCTCCTTCCTCTTGCTGCAAATTTAGTATCAGCCAAAACAACAGAAGAGAAAATGTCCTGGTATTGCAACATTAATCTTTTCTGAAGGATTCTCTGATGACAAAAGATTAGGTTATTTTTCTCAACTGCCAGATAGCACGTGCTTATCTAAGGAAGGAACTAAGCTTTTTCCTGTGCCTTTTCAACACCTGTGGCAGAGTTTGGGATCCATTAACATTGTGTGGGAATTATTGCAAAAATTTGGATTTTCTGGTTTGAATGAGAAGGCTGAAAAGAAATACATATTATTTACTTTTGAAAGACAGGGAATAACTATTTTTAAAATTACAGAAAGAGGAGTCCATTACACAAACTTCTAATTAATTTCATTTAGAGAAAAATTATGTTCTCCTGAAAATAAAGACATAATTTTAAAAGTACTAAGCAAAGTATACCAAAGTAAACATGGTGCATCTTGACCTGAATAGAGTCTTTCCAGGTCCCCATTTTCTTAAAGGTAGAGAGTTCACCTTATCAGAGAAGCTGTAGTAAAAAACAGTTCTCTCAGTGAGTTAAAGAGCACTGCTCATCTTTTAGCATGTACTCAGAGTTATGAAAGTTATCTCCTCATGGAGACCATATTTATATCATCAGACTTTTCTGTATCAGCCTTTTAATCTGAACATCATCTGCCTTCTCTTCTGAAAGGCTATTGGCATTTCTGTGCATCCTACCTTCTGTGCACCCAGGTAGAAAATGACAGTTTTTTCTGAAAGAAACTGGGTCATGGAAGAATCCTGACCACAGTGCCCTACATTTGCAACCAAGGGGTCTGAACTGACTGTCACAAGCAGGGGCTGTTCTGTGACCTCACTGGACTGAGGTGTAGTAACTAAACTTGCAGCCATGGCACAGTGTATTTACTCACTGATTTATTTATCTTCTGGAGCATGCCTGTCCTAGATGCCATGTAATAATGAAAAATGCAGCAGTAAAGGAAGCAAGCCTTTCCTTAAACAAAGTCAAGATATTTTCTTATCTTACGTAAAACCAAACCTTTTGACAACTCTTACAGCATACAGTGCTCCTGAGGCCGCAGGACAGGATATTTGAGTCAGCCAAAACATTAGAAATGCAACTGAGATGTGCCTCTGGACAGTGACATAGATATTTTTTAAGACTGTGTAGCACAAAGTAGTGCCATTTATGCTTTACCACATGTGTACAGGAGCAGTCAAACAATATGAGTCTGGTATCAGCTTACTGTTGTTCTGAGACATCAGATCTTGCTGTCAGACTTGACGAGTCCCAGCCTGCTACATCTGCACTGTTGAACTCGATTTCATGTGAACTTCTGCATCTTCCCAAACAGATCTTCCTGTTCATTCTTACTTCCTCTCTTGTCCCTGTCTATCCACTGTCTTTTTATGTTTCCACACTAAATCTGATGCCTTATTAACATTTACATCTTTGCTGTTTGCTGGTGCTATAAGCCACTTCTTTTCTTTCATTTTAGCATGAACCTTTTGCTTTACCTTCACATTTCCTTTCTTCATTTCCCTGTTGACATATTACAATGGCAATGTTTCCTAGTTTTGGGCAGGACCCAGAGGTTACTCCGTACCACCTCACGTCATCACTGGGGGTGAGAAGAAAGGGACTCGCTGGCTTCTGAGACAGATGTGACTTCTGGTTCTAAAAACATGGGGTATTTTCAAACATTGTTCATTGTCTCAAGGTCCATGTTGAGCATTTTTGAATATGGATCACTGTCTCTCTTATAGACTTTTGTTATTAATATTGTTGCTGTTACTGTCCATTTCCTTCTTTCATTGCTGTTTCCAGTCATTTCTCTTATCTCAGCCCATGATCTGCCTTTTGTGCCTCCTATTGTGGTGGGCGAGGTGGGGGGAAAGGGAGTGGCTCATGGACTTTTTACTGGGAGTATTAAATTGGGTAATAGCATTCCAAAACCAGGACAAGAATGTAGGCCCTTTGGGCCTCTTCAAAAGCCATGAAAATGGTGTGAAAAGTAGACTGCTTCAGAAATACTTTTTAGTAGTCTAGTGTGCTAGAGTCTGTCAAGCAACATAGTATACTTACTGTCCTCTTGGCTGTGGTGGGTTTTGCATTCCTCATTTGTTGCAGAAGTTCTCCACAGTGTAATAAATACCATGTTACTAGCTTAAAATTCCAGGCTAGCATGAATGTCAGCAATTTGTACTTGGTATTTATATTTTTTCCATAGTTCTCTGATATAAGTGGTCTAAAAAATGCTGCTGATTGTTATTCGACCGTCTTATTTGGCATACATGTTGTCACCTTCATCAGGGACACCAAGAAAGATAATGATCAAGGAGCATACATCATATATACACTATATATTCACTTTCAAGGGTGGATCTTGAAGCTTTAAATTCAGCAGGAAAGAAGCCAACTTACCTTGAGAGTTAATCACCGTTCACTTCTGAATTTTTTTAAGGACATCTTCAGCATTCTGTCTGTCATTTCAGTCATTGATATGGGGTTTAATTTGGTTTCATTGTAGCTTATCTTCAAATGCCTTTCAGTAATTTTTATATTTGTTTGTTTGATGGAAAAAAGGCTCCACTTATTGCCAAGTGTATCAAGATATCATCATATGTGGCTCTGAGTTTAGTTGAACCTGTTGTTGAGCAATTTCCTTCTCAGTGGTTTGCTTGCTGTGTTCAGGACCTTTCAGTTATTTTTCAGAAAGTTCACAAAATTAACAGCATTTCCTCATTTGCAGAACAGACTAATTCTTGATGCTTAATGCTTGGAATTTCAGTATTGGATAAAGTATTTGTTTGAAAGAATGTATTGCCAATGCATTTTGGCTGGCTTTCACTTTCCCCAAATCAGGGCAATATTTCAAAACTGAGCTTGCCAGTATCTTTGGCACTCTGTTGTCCTGGCACCTGATGTCTGTACTGCTAAGTACTTGATACCTTGGCTGCACTTCTGCTATCTATCAAATATCTGGACCAGTAGCATCAAAACAACAAAGTAATGCTTTGTGGCAGTTATTTTGAGAAAAGAAAAGGTAGTATTTAATGAAATCATCTAATTACAAATATTGTTTAAAAAGTTGTGGTTCCTGCTGTTGAGATCAGGTATAGAATCTAGGTATAGCACAAAGCCTGACATCATTCATGAGAGATCACGTAAGCTTAAATTAAAGCCCATAAAGTGTCTAAATTTTGTTTGTGTCTGTGATTGATACACTTTGACATTAAAGTGAGCAGATGTAGAACTGCTTATGGGAGCAATACTAGTTTCTGCCTAGACTCAGTTATTAGGTGGCTTCATGAAAAAGTAGAAATTGCTCTGGGAGACAGAGGTTGCTATTTTTAAGAAGTAAATGCTTCAGTCTTGGCATTCAGAGACTCAGCTCTGTGGGAAGCCAAATCCTGTAAATTTAATATCTGGAATAACAGAAAAGCTCAAGGAGTGTTGCCAGGTGCATTCAGCTGGCATGTCTCTTTAGTCCTTGTGCAGGATTGATATCATATGAGCACACATTCTATTGTATTGTATCCAGAAATTAAAAGCTATTTGTCGTGGTTTAACCCCAGACAGCAAATAAGTACCACACAGCTGCTCTTCCACTATCTCCCAGCAGTGGGATTAGGGAGAGAATTAGCAGGGTAAAAGTGAGTAAACTCAAGGGTTCAGATAAGAACAGTTTACTAATTTAAATAAAATACAATAATAGTAATGATAATAATAAATTTTAATGAAAGGCAAATAACAAAGAGAGAGAAATAAAACCCAGAAAGACAAGTGATGCAAATGAAAATGATTGTTTACCACCAAATGACCTATGGCCAGGCAGTCCCCAAGAAGCAGCTCCCTCCACCAAGCTTCCCCCAGCTGAGCATGACCCCACACAGTCTGGCATATCCTTTTGATCAGTAGGGATCAGCCATCCTGGACATGTCCCCTTGTGCACCCCCAGCCCACTCACTGGTGGGTGACAAGCAGAAAAGGCCCTTGATGCTATGTAAGCTGTGCTCAACAGTAACAAAAACATCCCTGTGTTATCAGCACTGATTCCAGCAAAATCCAAGTCACAGCCTCTTACCAGCTACTGTGAAGGAAATCAGCTCTACCCCAACCAAAACCAGCACACAGTTGAAACAATGCTAATATTCTTGCTGAAATTCTCAGACAGCACTACACACTTGTCATTCTGGTTTTGTATCTATTATTGTTCTGTTCAAGGTATTCTGGAATAAATAGTTAAAATGTTAATTGACAAATCTGTGCTGTTGTAAGGTGTGTTTTGAGGGGGGTTCCTATGGAGCCATCTAGTTGGTGCTTCTTAGTTTCAGTAAGAAATACTTGAATGATTAAAATAATTATTTTTAGACAAAAGTGAAAACTGCCCTGTTCTTGAACAGGAGGAGAGATTACACATTAAAATCCTCTGTAGATCTCCATTATTGCTCACCTAGCTACAATAGTGTTTCTGTCAGCTATTGATTCCATGTAGAAGAGGGGTTCTCTTCACTATTGTTTCATGCTCATAGTTGTTCTGCTTCACTTTATGAGGAATTATTGCAGGTTGTATATATGTCATGTGTGTATATTCTATGTACTTCTGTATTTGTATTCCTCACATCATCAGGAGAGACTTGGCAGCACTGTGACTCTACTGTGCTGTAATATAATATGCTGCTATCAGTCCTTACACGTGTTGTCTTATATTTGTTAGTCTTGGGACAGGGTGAGTAGGACAGGGATTTACTGCAAGAAATGGGACCACTTCCATGTACTTCACAGTCATCTGTAGATATTCAGACACCTCACACATGAGGTAGATCCATGCCTGCCATAAGGATACCGGGTTTCTTTTTTGTCTCATAAAGTTTGCATCCTTGTAATTTTCATCCAGGGATTCTTGGCATGTTCTGTTATCTCTCTACCATAATGTATGCAGAATTGCATTCTTGAACATGTTTCCTGTCATTCCATTTGTTGGAGATGGGCAAAAAGAGGAGAAAATTTTATAAAATTAAAATGTTTGCTTGTGAAAGATGATTCTTTTTTGTGGAGAAAAATTCAAGTGACTCATTCTGCATTCTTTACTTTTTATGGAAGTCCCATCTATAGGGTATGACATAAGTACAAATATACTACATGTTGATATAGTTTTATCTGAAATCTATCAGTGGATACCATTATATTTGCTGAAGAATAAGATCAGGATAGAAATATCTGTCATTTCAAAATGGAAGGGTTAGATAGATCAGTACATCAATTCTATCTTTTTTATTTGTTTGATCCTTGTATCACTCTTTGTTAGTAAACACGAGCGTGCTGGAAAAGCAGTTGGAAGAGCACAATGCCCTTCTTAACTTCTTCATTTATATGCTCATGAGGCTGTCAATATCTAGGATACCTCACACAATGTATAGTTATTACTTTAATATGCTACATAAGCTCAGTTGTTCAGGTAAGCTAAGTAAAAACCCAGACTCTAGTTACATTGCGGTAATGATTTTACAGCATGTAATTTTAAACTATTTTTTCCCTAATTCTATCTCTCCTCACAACCATTAGAAAGAATTCTGCCAAAAATATCAGGTTTGGTGCATTTCATGTCTGCCTTGTGGCTGATCACAAATTGCTGCTTTCTTTCACAGCCATATTTCATGCATCTGAAGTTGCAGTCAGAGGAATACCTACTTTTCTGCCCCACAGTTCAGAGAGGTCTGTGTTCCTTTATCTTAGGAAACATTTGAATAGCAAGTATAAGGAAGATCTAAGTTCTTACTTGGTAGATATGACCCAACAGAGAGAGATAAGTAAGCCACAAGTTAAGTGTTGCCTCTACCTATTAATAGGAAATAGTATCATATTATAATGGGAATATTAGATATAGATATATTAGAGAATAGGAAATAGGACAATAGTAAATACAGATGTATTTACTATTTTGTGTTCTTGTACAGCTTCAATTACTGCTCTTAAATTGCACTCATAAAAAAAGGACAATATCAATATTACTACTTAACCGATGGAAAATTGAAGCATCCAGTCTTGGTCTAGCCCAAAGTCACATTGGAAGCAAACAGCTGAGTAAATCTCCTGAGGAGTATTTTTGTAATTCCCAAATCTAGAATCACCATTTCATGACCACTGAATTATTCATTTCCCATTGGAAATAATTACCACAGAGAACTTATGCATTTCCAAGGCTGCTACCAGGTAGAACACAAGCATGTCATAGTACAATTTCTATGTGTAAGACTTTCTTTAAAACCTATTTCATATGTTACATTTGTGTATATGTTATGGATTGCCCTTTGTTGTTTCCATGTATTGCATATGAAGTACATCCACAGAAAAGAAATAATGCATTCATATGTCACAGCAGAGAGAGATAAAGCATAACCAAACTTATTAAAAGATATCTTGGCTGGGAAATTACGGTATTTCAACAGCAGCAGCCCAAACAAGCACTTTTCCAAGGAAAATTACTTCTTCATCTCTGACACTGAAGTTGAAAATCTGCTGTGTGTTGGTAGTAATAGATAAAACGTAGTTCTTGTATTGAGTAAACAACAATTTTACTACACAAATTATTAGTAAATGTTTCTCTGATATGTCAAGTAACAAAGAGTGCTAAAATATACATGTTCAAGTGGTTTTTATCTGCTGATTTTTTTTCTTACACAAGTAAAGGTTAAAGTTGAATTATACAATTAATTATGCTTCATTTTCTAATTTACAGTTCATTAGATTTGATTTTAGGCAGTGTTTAAGGGATAGAAAAATTATTTAATATGTGTAACACCACATTCATTGTCTTCTATTTCTCAGCCTCCTAAAGCAAGTACAAGTGAGAAGCTGCTACATGGATAATTATTTTTGTGCATGTGGTGTGGTGTAAAGAACCTCTGTGTTGCAGACAACTAGGTCTGGCACACCAGCACAATACAGAGCATGGTAAGAGTAAGGAGATAGCGAATTCATTACTCTGTAGTACAAACGTAAAAATTTCAGAATTGAAAATTAATGCCATAGCTAAGAATGGTCAGGAGAGAAGCCATGGGCTTGCATATATGAAATTCAAAAGATACTTTCTAAACAAGAGAATAAAAAGCTCTTCAGAAAGGAATATCCAAGGCATGTCCGAGGTCTTTCTTGCCTTTACTACTAAGGTTTCAGGAACATTGTTTTGAGCAGTAAATTTGTTATGTCAGTGAAATTATTATTAGACAAATCAGGATATTCAGAAGCATCATTTTGATGTAATTGTTACAAACAACATTTGAAAATCACAATTCTTCTGTGGAGCACTGGTTAGCTACCTGTGTGTTGCTATGCCTGAGCGAACTTACAAATTTAGGAAAGTGTATACCTGTGGTCCAAACTGCAGAAAAAAGAATTTCATTAGCTCCTAGGGGAATGCTTACTCTCTTTTAGCACTTTAGAACAGGACTAAAGGTTCTGGCTTTGTCTCAGCGTTCTATTACCTATTAGAAATTGTAATAGCAGCAAACTATTCAAAACCACTCACCACTGTGTGCCTGATGACTCTGCTGACTTGCTGAACTCTTAGTGCCTTTGGCTGAGCAGTTGGCAATAAAGCTGCTGCTGGTGGCTGGCCATTCCATCAGACTTTTTTACTGTCTGGCTTAATAATTCTGTGGAAGTTAGCAGTAAGGGAGAAAATATAGTAAAATTTGAACCATGTCTTCATTTTATGTTTTGTTCTGTGAATTGCAGTGCATCACCTGAGCTATGATCAGTGCCCTGTATGTGCTCTTTGCCCAGAGCAGTGAAGACAGTTTGCATAACCTTTTCAAGTGTGTGCAGCACTATTTTGCAAAGACTGGATGGGCCATCAGTTATCACAGCACTGCTCTCACTGCTCAGCTGAGTATCAGCTGATGATATCACACCTACATGTACTAACTTTGTGATATATATGAAGCTTTGTACAGTAGCAGACAATTACAGTGTCAAATGCTAAAGCAATTAAAAATAAATGTAAGAGGTTGTATAAATTCAAGTGGGCGAACTTTTATTTCATGACAGTCTGTGCAGGTGCTCACATCATACCACATGTTCTGGTTGCGGGCTCAGGAAATCTGATGTAATCAACATATTGTGAGGTTGAAAAAAGAGTGGGAGTGAAGCCAAAAGAATTTGGTTCCTTTAACCTAGAAAAATGAAGATCTGAGAGTGAATATAATTCCTACCTACAAATGTTGCAGGTATGATAAATATTAGAGCAGGAGAAGAGCTAAAGAACTATGTTGACATAAAACCAAATGGGTATAGACTGTCCAAAGATCATTTTAAGATTCAAAATATAACTCTTCTAATCATTGAAAGCTGATCTTCTAGAACAAGTTTTGGGGGTGTTAACAGCCTTTACACTTATGATAGTGCATGATAAATTTCAAGTAAGGATTTTAAGAAGTAGCTGCCTATAGATGTAAATATCTATACTTGGTGACTTAAGAAGTATGTTTATGTGATGTGGTTTAACTTAAGTTTTTATTTATTTTATTTATTTATTTTTCTCTAGTTTCTGGGTTTTTTTTCCCAGAAGTCAAAGCAAACAGGGTAAAGAGATAAAAACATACGGAAAGCAATCCTGAAATCCTGCTGTTTTAGAAGAGGCACAGCAGTAGATTTTCCTATATGTTTGGGCTTTACTGGAGGTTATTTTTTAAAACTCTGTTCTTTCTTGATCAATAAGGTTCCACCTTTTTCATAAACCAAGATATCAATACTGTATCAAAATAAAAGTAAACAATAGATAGGATGTAATTCAATTATTAATAGGCTGGTACCAAATTAATGCACTATTCAATTATTTTTGTATCCTGTATTTGATGAAATTAATGATATTTTTCTGCCAAAAAGGCTAGAGAAATGGGATAAATAAAAAATATTCAAAGTGTTCAAAAGGTAGGAATAAATTTGGTCCAAGACCTGAACTTTACATGTCCAGTTAATTTTTCCATAGCAGCCCTTAAGAGCTACTATGCTCCAAAAGACCATTTTTTTTGTACTGGTAAGCATATTGTTTTGGTGAATTTCGCCATTTTAATTTGATATACAAAGAAATTTGTTTTCCAACATAAATCTTCAAATGGGAGTTGATTTTTTTGAAATCACTGCTTTAATGTAACTATGTTGTTTTATACTGGGGAGAACCAAACTGTTACATATATTTAGCTTATAGTATAAAATTATTAGATCAAAATTCTCCTTCCATTTACACTTATGCAACCACACTGAATTAGTAACTCAGCAGATTAATATTTAAAGTGTTGCTGAAGGACTTTGTTGCATTAATCCCATTAATGTTAATTCCTAGGCACTGTGCTGAAAATGTACCTTTAAGTGTCTGTCAGACCAGCAATTCTTATAAAAACTTATAAGCCAATTTAATTTGGAAGTAGAAGTCTAACCCAGTGCAAATGCAAAGTTATTAAATATTAATTCTTTAAGAAATTAGTCTCAGACTTTTCATCTAGAAAGTAATTGTTGCCAATATATCTTCCATCGATCCAGGAATCTTCTCTATCTGTTATTTCAGGGGATTGTTAGTTTTTTACTACCTAAGCTTATGTTTTCTGTTGATTTAACTTATCTGTCATTCTCATCTGACAACGTTTTTCTTACTTAAGTACTTTTGAATATGTAGAGAAAAATGAACCAAAAAATGTTGTTTGTGAGCTGTTTAGTCATCTTAAGCTATATTAATTCATCCTTGACTGCTAATCTATTAAGAAGTATTTCTTTTTTGTTTCCAAGTTAAACACACTTTTGAGAAATGAACAGTGTGCCAAAATATATCCTTTTTTTACAATCTTTATTGAGGTGTAATTGATACTTGAACCTCAGAACACTTTACCAAAACAGATACGTACAGTAAGAGGTCTCAAAGCTTAGGGAAGGAAACCTGTTAATTATCACAGTCATAATATATTTGCTGAAAAAAAAAAAAAAAAGCAGATGCTACTGATTCATAGAGATAATTTCTATGCAGGAAACCTCAAGTAAAGATAATTAAAACAAAAAACGGCCTAGGTTGAGGAATGTAATTGCATTGAAGCTTAGAAAATATAGATAGAAGGGTCTTTTAAAAAGGGCCAGAACTGTAAGTTTAGTTTGGACAGGGTGAATATAGTGTTATGGTTTATTCCAGATGTGCTTTATCAGTGCTAAATCTGATTCAGCCCCACAACATGCTATTTTTAAAATTGTACAAAGGCCATTTGATCATACATAACAGCCAGTGTGCAATGTACCTGCAGTGGTCTGAAATGGTTTAGCTGTGGCTTCTCAAGTTTGTGGTACCGTGTATCAGAGCCCCAGAGCTGTGTGGAACAGTCAGGTGGCCCTGCAGGAGCAGTGCCTGGGAAGGGCAGCCACACCCTGGCCTAGAGTGGGCCCCAAAATCTCCCTGCTGCTTCTGCTGCCGTAGGACTTCCCTGAGGGCCTCCTGCTCTGGGGGAGAGCTCCATTTTGGGCAGGAACCACATTTTGAAGAGTTGGCTACTGGCTTCAAAAATAGGCTTTCCTTCTTTCTTAAGCCACTAGTTTCCACACTCAAGGAGACTCTGGGAGAGGAGGTAGTGTTTCTCCATACCACAGGCTGACACGCCTGGCAGAAGTTGTGTGACAAAGCTGTAAATAAACAGACTTCCTGGAACATTCAGGTCTTTTGTCAAGACTCCCTGTACAAGCATTTTGAACCTGTTTTTCTGGAGTTTCCCAAAAAGATGGACCAGATTCTGCTAGACAAGTGTTAAAATACATTTCTGCTCTTGCTCTTGTTCATTTTCTAATGCAAAGTTTGCTTTCAAGTTTTCTAACATCTGCCACTCATCAAAACAACAAAAGCATTTTTATTGGTTTTCTGATATTTTTCTTTTGGAATGGTGTCAGGTGGTACAGGTGGAGCCCCTCATGTCACAGCCTTACTTAAAAGGAACTAGCTAAGAATCTTTGCAGACTCTTCATACAAAAGTAGATTTGGGGAACAATTTTAAAGCAAGAAGGAATCTAATTAATGTTTCAGAAAGGAGAAACCCGAAAACTCAGGAAACTGAAGGTCTGTCATTTTGCTTTCAGACTCAAGTAATGGAGACCTAAAGAAGGATAATATTAAAAGCAACTGAAAATTGTTTGTGGAAAATCTGTTTTAAGTATTATATTTGTCTTTTTCATAACATTAAAGATTTTGTTAGAAAATTAATAATTTTTGAAAAGTAAGGGTTACAAAAGCCTTTTGGCCTTGTTTAGTAAGGCAACAGATCTTAATGTACTAGAAGAGCAGAGAGTACATGGCATAGTCTTTCAGTTATGTGAAAGGTCTCCAATGTAAATAATTTAAAAAAACTGCTACATTATAACAGAAACATGATGTTTAAAAGAAAATATTCTTGGTTGTATTCAAATTTTATGAAACAAGCAATTGCAGAAAAATTATAGATAGAGTAACTCTAAATAAAGAGAGAAAATATCAGTGATGTAGAACAACTTTGCTAAGTTGACAAATTAAGAAAAGAAAAAGTAGGCATTTCATTAGGGAAATACATCTGGAAAAGGAACCTTAATTATATTTATTAAAACAAGGAATCCATTCCTCAAAAGCGCTTAGTCTGGAAAAGATTCAATGGGTCATATTGAATAATCAGTCTGACACTGATCTTGATGCAGTTCTATGGTACACAGAACTAATGGGATCCTCTATAATCAAGTGGATATCACATAAAAAAAATTCATTTAGTCCCATTTTTGGCAGTGTGCTAAGAGTTTCAGCAGTTCTTCTGCAGAATTTCTGTAGTTCTGAATTTAGTGCTTGAAGAAGTTGAATACTGTGGAGGGTTCAGCATAGAGTCCCATAAATCTCATCCGAAGGGATAATGGATGTCAAGATATAAAGGAAAATAGTGTCATGGAGTACAAAGAGGTAAGTGGCCAAGTCTTCTTAGTTTAAAATTGTGAAAATCTCACTGCATGACTTAATGAATATAGCTACATGTTTGGGAGACAAAATTTTGATAGTAGTGGGATTTTGCTGGATCAGGCAGTGGCACTGGAGACAACAAAATACAGCACTTTAAACAGTGAAGGAAGTTAAACATTATCTCACATTATCAAGGTTTGTGATGGATTCTTCATCACAAGCATCTTCAAAATAAAAGCTGTTTTCTTAGGGGACAAAATTGTGTTTGACTTGAAGCAGAGTTAGCTGAGTAAAGTTTTTTGGAAGGTATAGCAATCCACATGTACATAGAGGTTCGTTCTATTTTCAAATATGTCAGTCAGTTAAACATAACAATTTCTGATTTCTTCATGGGCTTTCTACAAAAAGCATATTTATAGCCTCATTTTAAAAGTTTATGTACAATTTCCTAAAATGCTTTTTCTTTTCTCTCTTTTTGAAGTAAATAGTGTTTTCTAGTCTCACTTTCCATTTAAGCATGGAGAGGTGAAATGACTTGCCTGAAAAAGCACAGCTCTCTTTATTCCCAGGACAGTTTCCTGCAGCACCCTGTTTCCAAAGTCATATTATTTCTGAAGGAAGTCATATTCCTCAGAGGAATCAGGCATTCATGCTCTTTTGGCCAACATCTTTGATTGAAGGGGAATTCTTTGTATAGACATTGTATACTTATTTGAGATGTAAGTTGAACAAAGACATGCTAATTCATGCATTGAGTGGCAGAAAACCACAGACAAGATTAACAACTGAAACTCTTGTTGTCCTTTCCTTTTCCTCACCACTGAAATAAAATAAAATAAATTTAAAAAATAATTTAAAAAAAAATGCAAAAAACCAACAAACCCAAAACATAAAGAGGTAAAACACATGGACCATTTCAAGAATTCAGTGTAACTGATGTCTTTCTAAATTGGTCAAGCATTTATCCCTGCGTACTATTGAATGGAGTAGTAATTTAGCTCATGGCAGTAAACCTTCTGTGTAAAAGGAAAATTGCATGATCACTCTATGTTATTTTAGCAACACTGTTAGACATAGTCACACTTATTTCTCATTTGATGAGTTCTGTGCTTGTCCTTTAGTAGCCTTTTTAATTCCTTCATGTCATTGCCAAAAAGTTGGCTTTATGTACTACTGCTCACGTAATCCACTGGCTTTCCGTAGAATTCTGTCAGAAGACGGTGGCAATCTTTAACTGTGCTTTTATCCTTTCAAAGAAGTAAACTGCACAATTTGTGGAAACAGTATTTACCTGCCAAGGACTCTTTATTGATCCCACTCAATGCTTGCTACCTTTGGCACTAGTGGTAATCATGCAGACTAAATCAGCACTCCTGAAGCACTTCCTCGGTCTTTATGACCCTCAAAGTACCACTTGCACAAAAGCAAAACCAGTGCCTGTTAATAATTTTGAGCTTTCTATTTCTCACCTGACAGGCATAAGTTTATCAATTTTTTTCTGAAAGTGCCTGGTTTCAAATAAGTAGTAATTTAGTCTATCCAGAGATTAATTTCTAAATTCTCTGGTCACTGATTTTAAAGAGGGCTTTAACTGTGCCCAACTTTAAATAACAATGTTTTAGAAGATGCTTAGAAATTTCCCATGGTAAATTTTGCTATCTTCTCAAAGCTTGGACCATGCTTGTGTTGCCACACAAGTCCATATTTGCTTGTGGTATTCCTCACCATTTCTTTTTCATAATTATTATTGGCACATAACAGTATTTCTTCTCAACTAAATATCTTTCAAATAAGGCCTGCGGGTTGGGGTTTTTTCCTTCTGAGCCAGTCTCTGAATGTCTCCATTTTTGTTTTTTAGGACTGTTGGAAAAGGCATACTATTCTGCTTTGCCCCCAAGAGTTCCTGGAAAGATAATTAGCTGCTAAACAAGACAAAAACATTTCTGTGATAGATTGCTGACAAAGCTTTTCCCAGCCTGTATACACTTACACTTTACAGAATATTATTTCATGATATATTTTTAAATATGCTTCTTATTTACCTCTGTTAATCTCTGTGAGACTCAAAGAAATCATCTATGCATTCCTATTGTTCACGTTCTTGGACATTTAGCTGCTTAGATTCCTATTTCAGACAAGGAATTGTAATCATGATGGAACCATGTTTGTAACCAAGCTGTTTTAGAGTACTTTGTGGCAGTTTATGAAGTTATTGTTAGCATTGTTCATAACAATATTATCTGAACAGTAAATAAAGAGGGGGACAGAGCAAAGTTTGCAAGCACGTAGATCCTACAGTGAAAAACTGCACTTCACTTTTAAAATGACAGATATTCCCTTAATCACTGTCCCTAGATGATATTTAATTAAAGCATATATGCAATTTGAATTAAATGCTTAGTCAGTTTGAAGGTCATGTGAAATTGAGGGTTTTTTTAGATAATGGGCTAGTGAAATATGTTTTGAAGTGATTTTTAGTGGTGTGAATGACTAGAGAAGAAAAGAGTGATGCATTCTGAATCACTCATTTATATATATATATGTGTGTGTGTGCATACATATATATGTTTGGACTCTTTCTGAGTTTCAGAGGGTATAAGTGTACCAAAAAATATAGACCAAATGGTGCCCCATATCACAAAAGAGTAATTTTCTGTAGCAGCCTTGGCACATAGGCAGCTTCCTGTCTACAACTTCTATGTGAATGCCAAGTAAACTGTTAAAGCAAGTTAAATGTCTGTAGGGTGTCCAGCGTAAAATCCCTGCTTTCCAGTGTTACTTATAGCCTCCTATAAAGTCCTTAGTATCTCTATGACTTACTTTTCACAACAGCAATTCTTTTACTGAAACCACAAATCCTACTCAAGTTCGTGTTTATCAAAGAAACCAGACCTGGCCTCTATGGGGAGAATTTTGTACAGAGTAGAACAGCGCTCCCTCCCCACTCTTATTAGTTCTTCATCTTTTCCATTCCTCACAGAAAATCCAGATCATGCTTTAATAGGCTAAACATCATGTGAAATATTATCAGGGGAATTACTACTAATTATGAAATGCTGTAGTCTATTGACTCTATTAATCCCGGGAGAATCAGGTTTCTGGAAGATCCTGGTTTGCTCCATTCTTTCCTTGTCATGATGGGATTTTCCAAGCTATCTATGTGTGTAATTTGTGTGGACACCATGCCTTACTGTTGGAATTGTGTTATCTGACACATCAAGGCATCCCATAAACTCATTCAGAAGAGACTTTCACCTTTCTCCTGAGAAGATGAAAGCCATTTTCTCTAGAAAAGCTATTTAAGTCTGACCAGGAGGGCGGACTTAGAAATTCGAGACCTTATTCCAATTCATATTTAATTCTGAAATATCTAGCTGGTTATGATGAAAGATAGATATGGGAAAGAAATTAAAATGAAGCTTGCAGCTAGCTGCTTAAAATTATCAGAGCAAGTGAAAAGTCAGTGGCTGGTTTCCCAGATGCAATTGCTCATCAAGGCTCCAGGCCAGTGAAGAGGGAGCATTATAGAATTTGGTTAATAAAGTTATATATGAACCATTACAAAACCTCTGTAATAAGCCTTTGCAGAACTGTTTGGTAGCAGTTCATTTGAAGCTGGATTTGTATGTGATACCTTCCAAAAGTAATTCAGTTCCACTGAAACCAGCATCACTAAACAATATGTTCAAATACATGTACACAAAAGAGTAGATCTGGGCTTAAATTTTATGTTAATTTACATGCATCCAGAATTACCTAATTCCCAAGTACTGTTGTAAGGGTTACCTGTGCTCTAAAGATGGTAGAATGCGCAGTGATTCAATCAAACAAGAGTCTGACACTTAGTTTCCAGTTGTACTTGCAGTTTCTTTGAAGTCATGAATTCGCCGAAGTTCAGTAGAAAAAGTTTGCAAGCCTTAAGACACCCCTCATTTTAACTGATATCCAATATGAAAAAATAAATCAGATTAAGCTCTCTATCCATTGAGGTTTCCTTGAGGAAACATTTCCTCAGTACTTCAGCATGGTAAATTCTCCTGTGTTTACAGAAAATTAAGGATTTCTGAGTTTTCCTCTAGAATCTCAGGTTTTCGTTGCAGAAGTGAATTTGCTTGAGTAGACTAGAAGGGGAGAAGAAGCTTCGTCCTGATCAGATAGGTTGGAAAGAAGAGGTTATTGTTGAATCCTGGAGGTTCATTGTTGCCTAGAGGGCTAGAGAAAATGAGAAAGGTTTCTGTGATGATCTGAATGGGCTTTGGATCATTTTTATTTTGGTCATGTGATAAAGAAGAGCATTGATTTCAGGGATGTTGGAGAAAGGTTTAAAATAGGGCTAATATTTCTTAGGTTTTTGGCTTCTTAGCAGATGGAGATGTAATGGTGTATTGCAAAGGCTGTTTCATGTGCTCCATCCTTGACATGGGCCTCAGAAAAACAAATTGCAGTTTGCACTTCTGCATTCAGGAGAAACAAGGATTTTAATGTGTGCATTCTATGATACTGCTGGCTCTTCTTCTGTCCAAGGAGCTGGCGGTGGCAGCTAACACCATTATTAGTTCATCACTGCATAATGAGGTCATGCTTGCAAATCACAAAGCTGCCAGTTCCCTTGATACTCGGATTGTGTGTCATGCCAGGTGCAGGATTACCGATACACTTGCCTCATTTCAAAAGTTGTCCTATGATTCATTCACATGGAGTCACTAAGGAGTTCGTGATCCTGATACAGCTACCACAAATGTGGAGTTTGTGTAGCACACTATATGTTAGGTTTGCTCTCTGAGTAATGAATGACATAATGGCGCTGCTGTGCAGTCTTTATTGTGGCTTTGAGTACTACTAAATATACTGTGTCTGCAGCTAAACCAAACTTTTTTTAACAACACTAAAAATTCAGTAGTTAGCCACCATTATGAAAATAAATGTTGGTTGGATGCCTTTTGTGTTGTTATTGCTGCTGTTATAAACTTCCTCCAACCATTTTCTTCTTGCCCCGTCCATGAGATTCTTCTAATAGACATTTCTGATTCTCAGGTTTATTCCTATAAAGATTCACAGTCATGAGAGTTATGCAACTTATTGCAAGAAAAATTAAATTCATAGTCTTACAGAATTCTTTTTTATTCTGCATTAATTGAAGAATAATCAGGAAATACCTGCAGTGAGACTATTAAAATAATGAGACTGGGAAAGAGATGTTTATATTCAATAGTACATCCCACTTCCCCATTATATTAGACTGATCTTGCAAAGATTTTTTTTCTAGGACACATAGGTAAATACTCTTACTATTGAGTGATAATATTCTCTGCAAAACTCTTTGTTTTATCAGTGACTAACACAATGGTAGCAAGGTTTTATTAAATAATTCTGAGTACAAATAGCGAACATAAGGTATTTCACTCATCCTTGAACTGCGTTTCAGTAATGAGTTAAGAACTAAAATCTAATAAAGACAGTGGAAGCTGAATAAGTTGGTTGTGGAACAATATAAAATTCATATGGAGTCACTTTTGTAATGCAGAGTTGCACTTTGCAAGTTTTTTTAATGTTCTTAACTGCATCTTTTAATGGCAAATTCAGTTTAATAGACACCTGGCAAAATTAGATTATTTGAATGCATAAACTGAATTCGTGCACTTTTATGGGAAGAAGGAATTATTACAATTAAGCAAGTATAGGGTTTACATGTGCAATGAGCCACTAATTTCACATGCACATTTCTTTTCACAATGTATTTGGGAATCAGCAGATTAGATCCTTTTGTAAGGGGTAAATTGAGCATGCAAATATTATTTCTTTTGAAATGCAATAACAAATAGCTCATTTACTTGCATAATGTTAATTGCTTATGTTAACCACCTCCATGAATGCACATTTTATCTTTGCTACTTGTTCCTCTAATTCTTTATAGAACTGTACAACTGTAGAGTACATAGTCCTAAACAAAGGATCTTATCCTTTTTATTGTGCCTTATAATAAACCAGTAAATAACATTGGGTCAGGCTTTAAAAATTACTTCATAATGCTGCAGCTCCAAGTCAAGTATCTAGTACAGAGAAAATTATTTTCAAAAGCACCCAGCAGTTCCCACTGAGGATGGTAAGAGCTAATGAGTAGTAAGCATTTTTTACACTCTATCCTCTTGTTCATATCAATTGAATTTAAGCTATGTTTGCAAAAAACCAAAAAATATATCTATGTTGTCTTCTGTGCAAAACCACTTCTTCCAAGAGATGCATTATTCCAAGTGTGTTACAGCTGTGAACCTGATTCTTTTCTATTTGAAGAAGCAACAAACTAGTGTAACAGATGGGGCAGAAGGAGGTGAAATAACTGTCACATACCTAGCACAGAAAATGGAAGAAAACTGATTAGTTCACCAGAAGCTGTTTCTTGTCCTGTTCTGCTTTTGGATATGTATGCTGGGTCTGCTCTTAAATGAAGTTTTAATTGTACAAGTTCCACAGTAATTTTTATTGCTTTTTTTTACAGACGTACATAATTTAGCTCAGTGCATGTACATATACTTTTTAAAAATTTGCAACAATACTGCTGGTTGGTAAAATTAGATATTTTTCATGTAAATCTTGCATTAGAAAACCTGGAGGATAAGGATTTGTATCCATTAACAGAAAAGAAAAGTAATGACCATGAATTCCAGTAATTTCCTACATTAATGAGCCAATGTGTTTTAACTCTGAACAAGAACTGCCTTCTGCAATAAAAGAAATTAGTCTATTTACAGTCACTGGCTGGTTTCTCCAGTGAGCTGGCAGATATCAGGGTTGGAAAAATTTTCTTGGCTAATGAAAGATGAAGAATGCCTTCAGGAAATAGTGATTCCAGCTTTCATGATCCAGTGATGTAAAATTTTGTTATCTGTATTTGAAATTCTGGCTTAAAATGACCCTTCTGTTTTATTCTGAAAAATGAAGAGAATACTCAATCACATTCAAATTTGGCAAAAACTGTGCTGGAAAATTGGCATTTGTTGATCTTGTTTTCAACAAGGCATGAAAACTCTGATTTTGTCCTGCTCCTTCCATTGATTTCTGAGACTGATCCATAGTAATGCGAAGAGCTTTTCTTGCTGCTTTTTTTGTCCTATATCTTTGCTAAGGTGACAGGAACATGTAATTTCTGTACTTGCTGATTTTAGCTTCTCATTAAATTCATTAAGAAAGCAATGAAAAGGAGCTAAAGAAAAGGAATAAAACCCCTGTTTTGCTAGAGATGACAGCAATTCCACTGTATGTGAAATAAAATACAATATATAAAGCAAGAGTCTGAAGTAAAAGAAACAATTCTGTCCTCACGTTGTGTAGCTACCTTTCAGAAGTTGAGAAAACTTTCTTTTCAAAACCATGGTTGAGATCATTTTTGTTTTACCCTCTTGCACTCTGCTTTTAAGTAATTGCTCAGTTTTATTAATGTTATTCAGTACCAATGATTTTTTATTTACAAGAATAGTGTTGAATTTGAGTAAAATCAAGCTCCGAAGAAAGTATACTTTGCTTTCATTAAGGATACTCCTTTCATGAAAGGACAATATACCCCTTTCAAAAATGTAATTTATTTTCAAGAACCTGAAATATGGGTAATTTGTAAAGTATAATTGGTCATAGCTTAGCCATAAACTAGTTCAAAAGGAGGACAAACAGTGGGTATTTTATTTTAATATAGTTCATATTTTAGTGTTTTACCTGCACGTGGGCACTTATGTGCTATATCATGAGGTAAAAAATCAAACAGAGGAGCAAAATAAACAGGGTTCAGAATGCTAAGTCTTATGTGGCAGAGGCAGCTTTGAGTGTTCAGGGCAAGAACTGCAATGGCAAAAGATTGGTAACAGAGCTACTGAATATTTAGATAAGATTTGTGAATTCCGGTTTTTTTTTTCCCATACATAAGAAAATCTTCAACTTTGATAGTAAATGACAAAAGGAAGAACAGTAATCAGATAGTGAACAGCCTGTAATCTGGAGAATTATGTCTTTAGAATTTTATTTATATGTATATCTACTTAAGATATCCAATCACCAATCATCTCGCTTTTGGCACATTTGAGGAAACAAGACTTACTGTGATAATAAAACAAAAAAGTAACAAAAAATGTTAAGACTATTATTTACATGTGCTATATTTGATAAAGGAAGCTTTACTTTTATGCAGTGGGGGGAAAAAAGTGTATAGTTTTCTAGCTTTGTATCCAAATGTCCATGCAGCTTTAGCAAAACTTTGCATTATCTGGATTATAACGCTACCCTTGAATTTTTCTTGGGATAGAAAGACCCTGAAAAACACCAGTTGCATTTCTTTATTTATTTTATTACAGGGGGATAAAGAAAAAATCAAACATCACATTTTGAATACACTATTGCAGTTTCTCTAAGTTATGTAGAAATTATTACAACTGCCCCTCATCTTCCAACTGAGAAGTACAGTACAGAAGGTTCTCTCTCAATTATTAGTAGTATTAGTAGTATTAGAAGTAATAATAATAATAGTAATATTGTTTAAGAATTGTACTATTAACTCCTACATTAAATTAAATCTTTCTGGGCATGACCTCAGCTACAGTGTAAACTCTTACTCCAGAGCTGCTGGAATCATTTGCATTGAAAAATTCAGTAAACTGATAAGATGAGAAGCCCTTTGTATTCTCTAGTGATTTTTTTTCTATGGAAAGGATCATTTTGTGTCTCATGAAGCAAATATTCTGACATGGTTCTGATCCTAAGTACTCTGTTTTATAGGAAGCTCAAGGTAGCGGATCTCACTGCTTCTTTTCTTCCTCTCAGTTGAAGACGTCCTTCACAGAAATGGAAGGACTTTTAAAGTGATTCCCAGGCTTTCAATCCTCCTCTATCAGCTGCTTAGTGCCTCAAGC
Source organism: Illadopsis cleaveri (assembly GCA_013399915.1). Lineage (NCBI taxonomy): Eukaryota > Metazoa > Chordata > Aves > Passeriformes > Timaliidae > Illadopsis > Illadopsis cleaveri. The sequence goes on from VXBB01022852.1 coordinate 272,015, forward strand.
TAATCTAACTATGATATATGGTAAATATTTTCCCTTGCAGGAAAAGTGCTTAAAGTTATTTCTATGCATTGATTGAGTACATTAGGCTAATATTTATCCATTTGAAACCTGGAGGTTTAGCAGTACATCACTTAATAGCTACGCACTGATTATAAGAAGTAATTATACATAAGAATATCAAGGAATATTAAGTCCCTTGTGGAGGAATCATCATAGATATTTTAATGGTGATTAAATCTGGGGAAGCTGGAGTAGTTTGAAACACTGCTTATTAATTTCAGAAGGTGCATGGCTCTCTGAGCATTACCTGTAAACAGGAGCGCTAGCATTTATGGATTTAATGACATTCTTGAGCCTCGGGAACGTGACCTTCAGGTTTCTTTCTGCAGCTGGGTGCATTTGTCTCAGAGGCTTCTCTCTGTGCAAAGTTCATGTTGTTTCAAAACTGTATCAGTATGGAGTCAGTTCTTAGCAATAATGCTTATCCCTTTTGTTTGTGTTTGCAGAAGTTCTTCAGTCAGTGTGAGCTCTGAGTTCTGGAGACCTCTATTTAATGTACATCTCCTTACTCTCTTCCTTCTAAACAGTTACCACCACTCCTTTGTCTTCAGTGTTGCTGCACATTGTCACATTGTTTTCTCTTGTTTTTCAAGCCAAGGACTTAGTACAGGACTAGCTGGAGAGCTGTACCATTCCAATTTCATCTCACAAAAAAAAGCCCAAAAAACCCCACAAAAATAAAAACAAACAAGAACAAAAACCACCACCACCACCAACAACAACCAAAACCTAAAGAAAGGAGAAATGCAGACTTTCCTGGGATCTTTGGGAATAGGTTTTTTCTGATGGGCATTTATTTAGATAGCAGTTTTCTCAAATGGGCGTGCATTTATGACACATTCTGTATTTGTTTGAGTTTTATTTTTTTTACAATTGGAGGGTCAAATTCTGATGTTCTTTATGGAATGAAAATCTGGGGTTTATGTTATGCGTTTACTTCAGCCATAGATGACAGACAGTGCCTTCAAGTTTGGTATCAAATATTAAAAAGACCTTTTTAATTTTCAAATTTACTTTAGCTCCTGCCATGACAATATATTGTGAAAGGATATAACAAAAGCATACAGTATTTTTTTTGCTGAAATATTGTTAAGTTTTTGCAGTAGCATGAAATTAGTGTGATTTCACTGGCACCACTGAAAGACTTTAAATGCTATTCAGAAAATGGAGGCATAGACTGATCCCATTGACTTTTGAATCTGCTTAAACGCTAGCCTTAAAATCTGACCTATTTTCTTTGCATATGTTATTTAGCCAAGTGGCTCCTTGTCTAATTCTGTAGAGTTGCATCAGAGACTGGTATAGGTACAATGTATGCCCTTTTAACTCCCTTATGAAATGGAGGACATACGTTATTTATTATGTACAGTGATGTCAGACAATAACTTAATTTTTTTGCAATTTTATGTTGTTAGCCTTAGACGTAGATGGAATGCTAACTTGCAATTACCATCTTTGGATAGTGTATGATAGAGTGATCTATAGTCCCATAACTGATTTTAATACTTTTTAGAGGCTAGACACTCTTCAGGTTATTGTGTAAAAAGTTCAGGTCAGCTTTCCAAAATGATTCTGAAAATGCTATATTATGATTCGGTGCCTGTTACTATAAAACACAATGTATGCATATAAAATTTGGGTCTCAATGTTATCAGGGTGAGTTTTTTTGTTTGGTTGGTTGGTTGGTTTGTTGTTGTTGTTGTTGTTTTTTACTGGAATAGTCTTCTATGCTGAAAAGTGAGTTGTTGTTAGCTGTTCCTCTCCTAAAATTGTTAAAGCATATGCCACCATCTTCTGCCACCATCACTGTCTTAGAGTCAGGAGTGCTAAACCCAGAGAGTGAGGCATGATTTGCTGTCATTGGCACAGAGATTAGAGTCCCACCTTTCTCTGGTCCCTTAGACCAGCTGAACAGGCTGCAGTGTTGGAAATTCCTGTTTCTGCCAAAACGAGGTTCTGTAGTGACAACATGCTTGAAGACCAACTCAGTTTCATACCGAGTAGTCTTCTGCAACCCTGGTTTAAGGAAACATAGGGAAGAAAATGCTGTGAAAAATCTGGGAAGCTCTGTAATTTATAGGTGACTATAATTTAAAATGTAAATCTAAATTGACTATTTACAAACATTAGCCTTGGTTTTTTCATTAATGCTGCAAGTTATTGTCTAAAATAATTCAGCTGTAGTTTCCAGGTTTTTCATCAAGGATTTTATGAAACTTACCTTCAGTTTTGTCTGACCTTCTCTCTTGAACACCTTCACATTCTCATTTCCCTGTTGTAAAACAGGGAATGTAACAAGAACTACGTCTCCTTGGATAAGAAGATGCAAAATAACCTTGTTCAGTATATGCAATTTCTCACCTGTTGCTTCTTCTTGATTTACTAATAAAGTTTGTCAAGACAAGGGAAATGAATGTGCAGATATCTGTTTTATCTCTAGGATGAAAAATGCAACAGAAGACACTGACTGAATATAAGAGAATCTGGAAGCATATCCTGTGATATACTTGCAGTATACTTCATTATTTTCCCCTGAAATAATCATTAGGTTTAGAAATAATCTATAAAGCCTGAAAACTCCATGACTACATCATAGAATACAGGACCATTCAAGTAGTGTGGACATAAAGTCCACCTGCTGTGCACGCCAGGCTCTCCAAGAGTCTCCAGTTCAGGAAAGGATCAAGGAATATGTAACTATTTGCATTTCTTAACAGATTAAGTGTTTGAGCCTTCATTAACTCCAAATTGCTTTGGAAAAGTTGTCTAACTTAGTGTGGCCCACTTTGTCCCTATCTTTCTCCAATAAGTCCCAAGTTGCATGTGTTGCAAGAAAGAGGGGTAGAGGTAGTCCTAAGTACTGATTCTCAGAAACTCCTATACAGTTATAGACTTTCAACTATGGGCTGTCTTAATTACAGGTAGATTAGGGATTTAGGCAACCAATATCCTAAAATCGAAACTGCCTAAACAACTTCTATAATTAAAAAAATGCAAATTAATAAAAATAAGAAGAAATCTGTGGGTAGAATAATTTAATTAGCAATTTTATGTAGACAAGAATGTTTTTTGAGAGAATGATTTTTATGTTTGTGATACATATGCATATTTAGAATCAAAACTGGTCAGTGTTTAAATTATAAATATCACGAAAAATCCTATGATACTGAAAACTCCTGAGCACAAGAATTTAACGCATTTCTGGGTATAAAAATATAACCAATCATTTATGATGATTGAACAGTATCTGTTTCTCTTGCAGAAATACTGGAAATATGCTCCTGCATATTTGTGTTTGAGAAAAGAGTGGAGGATCTTTCATTTTTCTCTAGAAATATAATCTGTGAGTTTGTGTTTGGCTGAAGGAATTTGCTAATGAAAAGCTCTGTGAAAAGTTTTGATGAGAATTTCTTGGGAAGTTTAGATAGAGATCCACTTTTCTTCAGCTCTTTCACATGTTAATTCCACTGAACTATCAACTGAAAATATCTTCCTTTTTCTATTTGCAGTCATGACAGCTTTAAATGTACCTTTTTCAGGTGATAGCTAATGTATCATCATTCCTCAGCTACATGACTTCTGCCTTACTTGCCTGGTAATAGTGACGCTGTAGTGTCAAGTTTCCTAAATCATCATGCATTACAATAGACTGAGCTCTATATTTCTAATTTCAGATAGAATATCTGCATCTTTTACAAATATGTGGATCTGTAGCTTTTGGCAGTAGAGCTTCAATGCAGATACGAAATTTCATAATAATTTGCCTATTTAGCAGAGGTGTGGTTCAGGTTAATTCTAGTATCTTCAGAAGCATGCAATTTATTTCAATCTGCTGGTAAAATGGAGTTTCCTTTTTTCATTACCTTGACTAATAGTCATGCTTAATTACTTGATTTTACCTTCTTTTCCCACATCCTCATGTTTGCCATTATTTAACAAATGTTATTTTGAAGTATTTCTTTTGAGTTTCCCAATATTTGTGAAAAGTACTGACCATAGTCAGAGGAAGAAAACTTCTTCTCATCTTTATTTTACTCTGGCACAAGTTCATTGCTTTTTCTACCTTGTCTTTGACAAAATAGTAACCTTATTATTCTGAAGGTCTTTCAACACTTATTGTTCACTTCAGTCTACAAATCCTCAGCCAAAGTTATAGGAAAAATCGGTGGTTTTGCTGGTCGGTCTGAGGATTTGTAAAACACTTTTTCAGCTGGAACAAAATGCAAGTGTGGCTGAAAACAGTTTTAATTACACTTGTCATGTTACTGCAAGAAAGCTGTCACCAGCCAGAGGCTTGAAAACGCAATCATCTGACACTGACACGTAGTCCTCCTACTGTAAGAGACTGCAAACAAATTTCCAACCTGTATAATACTGATTTGGCAGTCAAGACAAAAAGTTTACTCTTTAATATTTAAACAATATGATAAATATTTAAAGAGTGGAAGATTTTATTTTTCTGGGACTCATCAACCAGTATTAAATCAGGATAGATACTTTTTAAAGTAGCTTATCTCTTGCAGTTGTGTAGCTGGTGTCACAAATTATATTACTTTTCAGGTAGATTAATGCCATCAGAGGGTGACTCAGAAATCTCTGCAATAATTACTTTTATTTCGAAATACCTTCCTCAATTTATTCATGCTATGAGTGATGGTTTTGATTTTGCAACTTTCATTTTCTAGAAATTAGGGTCTGTTTTTCTTTTAATGAGTGAAGTCAGTACTTGCAGATGTTATAGAACATACAGAAACACATAAACATTTGTCTTGCTGAAGTTTAATCACCCCTCTGCAGTATTATGGATTCATTAGTCATAACTCTACAGCCAGTGATTCAGTGAAAACTAAGCAGGGAGCTAAGTCCACTGATCTATATGAAAATACATGGCCATTTATACTATTTTGGCTTTTCTCTCAGTCTGAACTGAAGCTGTAGTGTCTCCTATTAACTCCTTACACTGTATGCTGTTCTGATTATAATCTAACATTACTGTACAGCTGCAGCAAATGGGATAACTGCAGAAAATGCCCTGCTTTATGAGCGGCTGTTTCTGTATCCATCACAGTTTTTGTGAAAATACAGTCTTCCTTTCCATCCCACCCCCAGATGGGCTCTCTCTCCTTCCCTGTTGAGGCACAAGCAGAGAAGACAACCACTGTTCTTGAAAAGGAGGCACCAGACCCATTGTAAGCTGCTGTTTCCAAGCAGAAAATACTTTGTAGAGAAAAGAGGAATTCGTAATGGGATGCCTTTAAAACTACGTTTCAGGCCATGAGGCCTAGGCTTTTGTTTCCTCGGTACTAATGGCAGTGGAAACACCTTAGTTCCATTGCTTTTTTTCTCTTACATGCCCTGAGACCCTTTTGAGACGTCTAATATGGGTGGTATTTGAAGATAGAAAGATCCTTTCATGCATTCCCACTTAAATATTCTTATTTCTTTGAGTCTCTTTCAGTTGTTCTGCCTACACTTGGAAAGTAGTAGGTTTTCCTTCCCCTGCAGTATAAAGGCATTTTTTCTCTGGATTTTGGGACTTTGGAGTCCTCTTATGACAAAAATAGGAATATTCATTAGGTATGGCACCTGGAGCAATGCTAAGAAAAATCAGCCTCCAACGAAGGATGACAAATACAAGATAAAAAGCTTAAAATTGCCCTTGTGCAAAAGTTTACCTTGATGAGTGGTTTTGAAGACAGAACAACCCAGCCAGTCAGTTGTCTCAGAGTCTGTGTTACTATAAGTTTAGGGAACAGTAAATAATTCTCATTTCCAGAGCACTCTGATGTCTAGTGAAGATCTTTAAGTTGTCTGGTTGCTTCTAACTCACTTGTAAACCATCTGAATGAAGATCCTCTATATGCCATGTATGGCCTCCTGCTCAGGAAAAGGATATGTTTTTCACTACTAGTTTAAAAGGCTGGTGTTTCAGAGGGCTATGAAGTCTGTTTTATTCTGTACAGTTGTAGCTTAGATTGCTAAGAAAAGTGGTTATGTGAGCAAAAAAAACCCAAAAAACAGTTTTTCATAATGTTTTTCAGGTATTCTTTTAATTCAGTCAGTAGCTTAGAGAAATTAAATGCTGAGGGGGAAAAAACACATGAAAATTTTAGTGTTGGATCTCCTTGTAGGTTTCCAATGATCTGGTAGTTTCTGGAACACTGTGGCTCTAAATTATTGAAAACTATGAAATATTATTGCTGTACTACAAAATATTAAAGCGAACCCCTGAAGTAATACATTGTAAAGAAAATAAATCAAATTATTTGCATACAACAGGTAGTAGCTTTGGATTCATATTATAGTAGTCTTCCAAATCTGTTGAATGTCCAAACACAGTTGGTTGATCTCTGCTTTTTTCTTGCTGTTTTTCCCTGTCAATACTTCCTGGGTCATTGCAACTTGGAAGTCAGCTTGGTCAGCTATTTCTTTCTCTGCAGAATCACACATTGCCTTGAGTGTATTGCATTAAGTTTTGCATGTTTATGAAACTGGTTCATAAACTCACTGTTTTTCTAGCAGTTTTTTGTGGAATTTATTTAGATGTAATTTTACACAAATAATGTAAAAGTCTCATGTATCAAATTTTTGATTGCTCTGTATTGGTGAATAGGAGTTTTACCACTAAGTTATGTGGGAAGGGAACTGGAGCAAAATTACTGAAAGAAATACTTTCTGTAAGCAGAAGGAACTATTTCCTAGTGCAGGCTAAAGCACCATAAAATACATTTGTTGTGTTTTCAGCATAGGAAATTTGCTGAATAACTGAGATTTGTCTTCCATTTTCCTCTGGGTGTATTTCTAATACCTGGTTGACCTGTGGTTGACTTCTAATACTGATCCTAAGGGTATCTTTGCTTGAGTTGATTCTTGAAAATGAGCTGCAGGTCTTTCAGCTTTAGGCTTGATCCTGTTTGCAGGGTATTGCTGGAATGTTAAGGTTCATCCAAGCAGCCTGCAAAGCCTTAAATTAAACAGTCAAAAGCTTCAAATAGTAAAACCACTAGAAAGAATGTCTATAGTTGATGTCATCCACTACTGCAATGTAAATTTCCATCCTATTTTTCCACATATAAGCTGTGTCACTATACTATACTATACTATACTATACTATACTATACTATACTATACTATACTATACTATACTATGAGGCTATAGGTACTATCTTGACTATTTGTTTAATTGCTAGCCAGCACCCAAATATGTATGCATGGTAGGCAAATGATAAAAAGGTATAAAACAAGGTATATGAATTTCTTTTAGTAGCACATAAAGGAATAAGAAAAAGATTCCAAATATATTCCAAATCTTTGGATGAAAAAGAGGAGGAATCATAGGTGAGTAAAAAAATGTGAATCATAAGTGAGTTAAAAAAAAAATATATAAAGCCATGTCTATGGGGACAGACTCAAGCTGTTCATATTCAGAACCCATATTTGTCATTTTACTTGTTAAATCATTAACAGAGTGTTAAGATGTTTTCAGTAAGTGCTGTGTGAAAGAGTAGGAATGTAAGTTTTGTTATGTACATGGCCAGAATGTGGCATAATGCCTGCATCAGCATGTGGTGACAGTAGGCTGAGGTATTGTTGAAAACGATGGTATGCCTATTTAGAACATTCAGCAAGTGTGGCATTTTTCAACAAGAAGGTACAACAAATTTCAAAAATAAATTGCCTGTGTTTAGTGATCTGAATTACAAAGAAAAGCACTAATTGTGAATTTCTAAAATCTGAGTGTTGTTTGTATTTGAAGCCTAACATTCCTGTCATTTAACCTACCTGAAAATTTACTGTCTGGCAAATTGCAAAGCCTGAGTATTAGGAATCAGATATTTCAGTTATAATTTTTTATGTTTTCAGATTATGCATTGATTTAATTTGTAGTTGAGAAAGCCAAAGACATCTAATAAATCACGGCAAAGACCTTGAATGTTTCTCTGCTTCAATATCTGAATTAGTGAATATTCATTTTTAAATTTATTTCCATATGCTAATTTCTGGATTGTGCATTGATTCTCCAGGTTTACTGTGAACTGTGAGTTGTTTAAGGGCTCCTGGTTTTTAGTCCATTTTTCTCCCATGCATCTTATTTCAGCATGAGTTATAGCTGTAGAACATGTTTCTCTGGACTTCTAGTGAATGAGATTTTTTTTCTGAATACCAGAAATCTCTTCCTGACCTGCAGTCAGTTCCTTCTCTCTAATGGCTTTCCATTATTTGTGGTAGTCCTACATTTCATTACTATTTATGGAATGCTTTGATAAATAAGCAAGCACAGATCAATTTTGGCTTTGATCATTTCCTCAAACAGAGCAGTAGATACATATAGATAATTATACCGTTTCCTAATCAATAGAGGAAAGAGAAATTGTTCCTGCAGGTTTGGTGCACAACTTTTTATATGGAAAAGTTATTGCATTTTATGTACAGTGAGTGTTTACAGCATAGCACCACAGTATGTGTACCAATCCTTTTGTCTTTGCAGCAAATAATGAGCCAGATATGGCTCTTTACTCCTGCTGTCTTCTCAGCAGTGAGGTCATCGCTCTTTCCATCGTCTTTTTAGCTGTGTAAATTGTGCAGTGATTTTGCAGTACATTTACCCTGACTCAGTGCTCATAAACCTGCATGGCACAGGAATTGAACTGTTCTGAACTCCACTAAAATCAGTAGAAATATTCTGACGAACTTCCATGGAATATGGAAGATTAATCATAATATTCATTGCACTTTATAAGGGAAAAGGAAAAGGGGGAGAAAGAAGCACTTAATAAGTCCAATGTTACATCTTTGCTATTTAATCTTATTTTCTTCCAGTTTTATTTTTGAGTTTCTAGGGGCATCAAGATTTTTCCCTAATGCTTTTGATATTTCTTTGTTTTCCAAAGCTGCTAAGATTTCCCATCTATGGATAATGTATGGTGATAAAATTTTTTTTTCAATTTTTTCCTGTATTGTCCTTTAAATATCCCTTGTAATATTTGTCTCTTCTAGTTCTGCAAGTCATAGTATTCCAGTTTATTGTAAACCTAAACATCTTTATTAGGCTATGATTTTTTTTTGTTTCTCCAAGATGCAGTTGACTCAGAGGGACAAAACACCTCGCCTTTGCATTCAAGCCCGATGGCATCCAAGATTTTGAAATTGTGTTTGCCCTTGTAATTCAGGTGCATTCTGAAGCATGTTCACAGTACTAATCACAGTACTACTTTTCCTTTGATCAGAGAGGAGCATCTCTTTCTTTGGCAGGTGTTGGAACAGCTAGTTATTGACTGACTGCTACAGACATGCAATTCATCCAACACTTTGAGTTTCATGGTCCATTCATAGAGATCTACCCCTGTTGTAACACACATTACCATTTTCTATAACTTGCAAATGGAAAGGGAAGGAAGATTTGTTGTTTCTGTTGTTTTCTGGCCTTCTCTAAGATATCACAAATGTTAGTAATTAGAATTAAACAGAAAATGAATGACTGTGTTCCACTTCCCCTGGACAGCAGGGCTGTTGGTTCCTTGGAAAATGGAGTCAACAGATGTGAAATGGTTTGCATTATCTTCCCAGCATATGAACATGAGAGTATTTGTACATATGATCACATCCCTGTGATCTCATTCCTTCGTCTTTCAGGCCTCAAAAGGGAAAGAGAATAAAAAGGAGACAAAATGTGGGAGAGGAAATTTAGGAAGGAATGTGATGCCTACAAGCATAGACAGCTTGGGTGAAAAGTGTAAAACCAGTGCAAATAATTCATCCTATGCTTAATTTTGTTCCTCTTGAAAGTTACCAAATGTTGCACCATGAAATTTAGTAATGGCATCCTACTTGTACCTATAACTATTCCTTGGTGATACAGTTAATGTGACTATGACATTTTCTTGCATAGGCCCACCTACGCTGAATTTTGTTCTGCATCCAGTGTGAATTTAAGTCTGTCTTTAACAGCATAAAAACCAAACCAAAACTACTATATAAATCTTTCAATTTGCATTCATCGCATATAAAATTGGCTTGACTTTTCTTTGTTTATTTGTTTTAGAGTAACAGTTAAAAATGGAACTGTGTATGTGCAGATTTAATTTGAGGACATAATGAATGTTGATTGTTATATTGAGATATAAGTAAATCCCTATAATAATACTCAGACTTACTTGTAGAATACTCAACATATTTTATCAATAATGATGAATTAATTTATGAGAAGATTTGGTCTGTATAGCTTTTCAGGGATAGTTGCATGTTTTTGTTATTCCTGTTTGTGCTGATTTCACTACTGTCACTCCCTCTTGTGTAAGAATGTCTTCTGTGGTGTCTTTCAGCAACTAGCAATACCATCATTATCAAGAAAGCATGGTTTATATTTCAGGGTTCTGACTAATAATGTTGTCAAAGATAATGCCCAGCAGTAGAAATTTAATTTGTTTTCTTGAACCTGTGTTCTTTTTCTGCATCTGCTGCATGAGACAGAGGAGGTCTGAGATCAAATTCATGCTGTGTGCTTACTTCCTACAGAGAGATTTTGAACAGCTTGGTATCATATGACTGTATGCTCATTATCAGGAGACAAATTAACCATGTTTAAAACAGGACTTTTATGAAGCAAATAGACTAGGAAATACATGGGAATTCACTAGAAATGGCAAACAAAATCTGGAGATGCAGAATGTAGAAGCCAGTGAAGCAATTTAGCTCTGAGATGTCTCTGTAATGGGCTTCTGTCATACAAAAACATCAATGCCAGATCTGTGTCAGAACACCAATGAATGTCTCAATATATCAGAATTTGTAATACCCCTCACACTTATGATATTAAAAATCTATATTTCCAGGATTTTTTTCAAGTTCCACTTTTTCCTCTCTTCCACTTCCCCGTAAGTGGGGGAAATCATCATCCCAGAGTATGGGTGGTGAGAGGAAAAGTTTTGAGAGAAATATTAATGTGTCATAGAAGGGGAAATATTCATGGAAATCAGGCAAGAAGAGGAACAAAAATAGAGTTATTTCACAAGTAATTAAACTGCCAGCTACACAGTTGATACTTGTTAATTGGTAGTGCTGACATATGCTATTCCTTTGCGTGTATCCACCCACTCATTGTGTCCTTGAATTCTTCTCTCGTTTGTGCTGAGTTGTGGTCTTGTTTTCAAATACAGCTTCATTTTGATATGCCATTTCATGAACCATCTGAAAAGATCATAGAAATCATTGAATCCTCACTGGAATAATGTGGAAAAATAACACTGTAGATAAATGTTTGGACTTTATTACTGGTGATTCGCATATCGTTCCTTCTGAAATGAGCTATTTTATTTCTTACCTCTTGCTTTGTATTTGTCTTCACCTACATATTGATGAAGAGATGGCAAGAACAGAGGAGACAATCAACACCAGAGCAGTTGTTATCCTCAACATTCAGGGAGATGTGGAATTGTGTAGCAGGGCTCCTGATTGGAAGGATCCTGTGTCTGCATTCACTGACTAGACAAGGAGCACTAGAGAACTGCCTTTGCCTAAACCTATCCTTGTGAACATTTTTCTTACTCGTATTTCACAGTAAGTCCCAGGTCAGCTAATCCACTAAAGTTATTTAATGCTACCTGGTCCCTGTGGCATCAATTCAGTAAACTTTAAAAGCTGCTTAGCTAGTTTGAGTGCAAAGATCTAGGTGTTTATTCAGACCTCTTGAGTTTACTAAATGGCACTGGAAATCTCTCTACAAGAGGCTTTTGAGAGAAAGCCATTATTTCTCCAACTTGTAGGAGCAAAGCATCATGAAAATAGCCTTTCTCACAAGAAAAATGTTTCAGGATATTTTCAGATCTCACTAAGGCTTCAGTTCCAAAATGGAAAGGGGATAGATTATAAAATGTAGTAATAGCCTTTTGTAAAAGCAGACAATACAAGAGAAAGTTCTTATAAGTTCCACCCACCCCACCTTTCTTCCTGTTATAGTTTTTTCTGCATCCAAATTTGTTTTTTAGTGACCTGATATTTATAAAGCCTAAGAGTAATTCGGGGAAAAAGTTGTGTTTTAGTGATTTTTTGGAGGTTTTTTACAGGTAGTCTCACAAAACAGACTTTTTGAAAAAAATTAATATTCATACTTTTCAATGCATTATGTAATAATGATAATTTTTTAAAGTAATTTTCTTCCTCCATCTTTAGGGGGTTTTTTTCCTAGTCTTCATTTCACAAAATATTCTTCCACAGCAATATAGTGGATACCTACAAAGGATAGTCATGGCTTTGTGGAGCCAGGTGCCTTTATTTTCCAATATAACTAAGGATAGCAAGTTCTCCAGTGAATGACCCTGAGCACCAAAATTAGGCCTATGCTTTGAACTGGACTCTGGAGAAATTAGTCTTGCACCATCAATCACAGAGAAAAACTCAAAAGACTAATCTTTCCTATGCAAAGTTATTAGCATATTAAGTCAAAACATGTTTGCTGACACCTTCCTTCACATTCAATTAAGTAGTAAGACGAGCAAATTGTAAGCTTGTGATTGGGAGGACAGCTCGGGGTATTGGATGATAGACTCAGCTGGAGAATTCACCATGTTTCCATCCACCACCAGCTGCAAGGAATACTTTCAGTTATGGAAGTGATTAAAGGGTTCCTCTTACCAGTGTCTTGTACATTTTCAACAAGTCAGCAAGCAACTGATTTTATGGCATAGTGACAAACACATATTTTTTGATTGCAGTAACAACTCGACTTGGAACTGAACCCCATTTCTACTTGCCATCTCTCTTTATATCTCCACTTAGTGTAGAGGAGATTTTCTTTTAGAACTGGATTGATTTCTGTTAGGCTACCTGCCAGATAGTAATGCTTGAGATTTGGCATCTTCATTCTTCAGCTGTTCCATAAAGAACAGTGCTTATAATTTAGTAACTCTAAATTTCCTGTTAGCATTTTTATAAATGGTAGCATAAAATGTTCTGGTGGTATTTTGGAGGATGTTCCCAGGGTTTTTAGACATATGTTTCCAAGTGGACTGTCAGTGGTTGGTGTAGACTTTCTTCTGATCAGCATCTGAGACTGAAGAAATTATATATCCTTTATTGTCTGTTGAGCAATTACAGATGCTTTCAAATGGGAAATAGTCTCTTTTCCAGTCCATATTTCTCCTAACAACTACAATTGCTTTGGAAAGAGATTGTCTCACACAATATCACAAGCTTAATTTTACATTGTGTAACTCAATGAGAAATCTCTGTATATCTATACCTTCTTAAATTTTACCAAATATACCTAGAAAATAAGAGTAATTATCCTCCTTTTGTAATGTCAGGAGTAAAAGTCATTCTTCTATTCACCAAAGCTGTAAAAAGTGTTGAAAAAAATTATTTGCAATAAAAACACTTGACATTGTACTTTCCCTTTTATTTTCAAGGTAGAGATATTTTTCTTCATTTGCTACTTTCTGGATCTTTCTGCAGAAACATATTCCACTGATGATTGTCAAAAACTCCAATCTAAGTTTATTTGTAGCCAGCTTATAAAATATTTATTTATTTATTTATTGTTCCTGCCAGGCATTTACCTCCATCATGTCTCATCACATCCTACAAAATTGCCAAACTTTCTGTCTACTTGCCTGGACTCTGTGTTGATAATCATAGATTCATAGAATATTTTAGGTTGGAAAAGACCTCTGAGATCACTGAGTCCAGCTGTTAACCCAACATGGCCAAGGCCACCACTGAACCATGACTCTAAATGCCACATCTACACTACTATAAAGTACCTCCAGACATGGTAACTTAACCACTTCCCTGGGCAGCCTGTTCTGATGCCTGACAACCCTTTTGGTGAAGAAATTTTTTCTGATCTTCAATCTAGACATCCACTGGCACAACATGATATCATTTCTTCTTTTCATTGCTTGTTTCCTTGCAGAAGAGACCAACCCTCACCTCCCTACAACCTCCTTTCTGGTCATTGTAGAGAGTGATGTAGAAGCCCTTGGGTAATTTCTCCTTGATCCCACTCAAATTACTAGTCTTACACAGTGGAGTCCTAGTGTACATCTTGTTATAGATATTTCTTTCCAGTTCACATGTAAGACAACTTTCAGGATAGTGTTTTTCTTAGGAATGTAAGACTTGTAGGTCTATTAAACCATTTCACTGAGACAATGAAAGAAGCATTCATGAGAGATACAAAAAATAACAGAATGGGATACATGATAACTGTAATGCAAAACGGCAAGGGAGAAAGAACAGCAGAGCACACAGTATGAGATCATGTAACCAAGTGATGAATAGATGAAGATTCATGCTTGCTGCTTTGCACCATTGCCTGTAAATATCACTCACCAGCACTGTGCAGTAAATTAGATGACATCCTTTTCTGGTTTTTTGCCAACTAGAATTATTCAATTATAAATTTTATAACACTAAATATTATCCTACTTGCAAATAATATAACTTCTTATTGTCTTATACAACATATTTGTTGTTCCAGTGTGAAGGTTGATATTGAAATAATTTTTTTCTCTTTCCTTGGTGACTGCAGCTGCTGTCTGATCATGTCGCCCTGATTTTTCAGCCTTCTGATGTTTTCATTCTTAGACTGGAGAGTTCTCATGCATTGTAACAAAAACAAAGAATGATATTTTGTTAGCATGCATTCCTTTCCAGGGGGAAGGACAAATTTATGGACTTCTGAGTTGACCACTGGGATGAGAGGGGTGTTCCTCTCGTCCCCCAATCCTTGACCAAATCCCGAAAACTATATAAGTTGAGATTCCCGAATGAACTTGCTTTTTCCTTTTCATCTCACATCCTGGCGGGTGAGTGTGGTTCTTTTCATGTCCTCTTGTGACATACCACCAAGTGCAGACTTGCAAGCAGGATGAGCAACTTATATGTAATATTTGAACCTCATTGTTAACAACAGTGGCCTGCTGCTAAAGAGGAGGCCAAGATTCTGATAAATCTGGATTATAGGGACAAACTATTTTAATTAACTGTGAGTTGGTTTGGAAACTTGTTAAGGACACACATTAGCAATTTGCATTCAAAAGGTATCAGATAGGACAAGCTGTTTGATAAGAATATCGATAATGAGAGTGTCAGTTCTTTGGGCATTTTCAAGGAAAGAATTACAAATTGAATCTTATTAATGCTCTTCATCTTGTTTGCATCTGTTTTATTAGCAAGTACATAAAGAAATAGGCATTGTGATAACAGGGTAATACATTATGGCTCCATAGCCAAATTAAGCTGCAATGATTACATGGAAATGAATCCATAAAGGATTCAGATTATATCATCTCAATGTTGTTTACATTTGATTTTTAATCTCTTGTGTTCATTGTATGCCATTAAAATTTTTGGCATAGTAAGGTGCCTTGGTTTTGTTTGTTTCTAATTGTATTGGCAAAGCAATGGAATTTTTTTGTGTCACCTGGTCCTACTGCTGTTTGCTCACTACTGAAGGAGTGTAAATGAGTCATGTAAACAAAAATAATATAAAATTGCCTTTATGTTACTAGACTTACCCAGTGTCACAAAGAAAATAAAAAACTTCCATGTAGTGCTAGGCCAGAAATGTTGATTGTTGTTTAGAAGCATCTAACCCTGCAGTTTCCAAAACTGGAAGACATTCTGGAAAGTCATGAGTTTGTATTAAAGTTATGAAACTACAGTTAAATGTGATTTAAATTCAATGCTAGGAAAGAGCTCATTATTTAAGGAAATGTGTAACAACCTAAACCAAGAATGTATGAGTAGTATAAATTGTGTTATTTGGTTTAGTGATGCCACCTTTGCTGCACTAGTGATCCACTTTAATAGTATCTAGAGTTTCAGGGGAAAATGTTATATTTTTATAGTGTGATATGAAGATTTTAATGTCTAATATATTCTGTGAGAAGCTGTAGTATGTTTTACTACTTTGATCTTTTCAGTGTTCAGGATTTTGATTGGCTGGACATTTTGCTTCTTCCCCACAGGTTTCTGAGACTGTAAACAGGGGGAAAATTAGAGTAGCCAGTCAGTCAAATTATGGAATATTGAAAAGGTCAAAGCCATACAGGACTGTACTTAACTTATAGAATATATGAAGCTTTAAAATTCTGATAGCTTGTTCTTGTGCCATGGGTTGCAACAAGAGAGAATAATGCAATAGGTTGAATCTGTACCTATGATGGTAATTATAATGAAAATGGAAAATGGTGCAACTGTAGTCCACTGTCATTCTTACAGCCTTTTAAATTTTAATGTAAAGGCTTTTTATAAAATGTTCTGCATGTAGAGCTAGAAATATATTTATTTGTAAGTTTATTGAAACTGAGGTCTCATACAAGTTCAAACTGTAACTTCATTTATAATCAGAGAATGATTGTAAAAACAAAGGGACGGGACTAAAGCAGAAATGTGCTGTCTCTCACTTATAATGCTTTGCATAACGTAATGATCACAGAGATGTAATCATCATTATAGAAATGAAAAGCAGTCAAAATGTCTGATCTGGTAATTTGATATAGTAACTTTAGGAAAAACTGATGTTTCAGGGAAGATAAAATTTGTCCAAAACCTGCACATACTAGCTTTTCAATGCAGGTATTATTTTCCAAAATACTGGCAGAGGAAGCAAGGGGTAGAAAGTCTTTATTTAAGAATTAACTTTAAAATTCTAATTCCATTGTTCTTTTCTTAGCAGAAAGAATGAAACCGTTCTGTTATTTGAAAACTAGCTAGTCGTTTTTAAAATCCACCTACAGTACTTTTTTCTTCTGGTTTCTTTGTAAGTGTGAATTGTATGACTGCCTAATGTCTCTGTGTGGGCCTGAGCTGCAATGGAAACATCAGGATACATAGTTAAACTCTGCCAAGCCTGTTTTGTAATTTAAAACTACTTTTTAAACTTTTTGAAATTTGCAAAGTCAATTGCCATTGTAGCCAGCAAGGAAGATACTAATTGGCTTCCCACTTACTATCCCAGACTTGGATTCCACGTTCTTTCTTAAGACCGGTCCTGACAGGTGGGAAAAGTAAGTGGGGATGGGAAGTGTAAGAGATGAGGAAAAGTAGAAGAGTTAAAGGGATTTCCAGCCATATCAGGTAGTCTTTTCTACCACTTCATCTGCCTTGTAATGACATTTACTATTTGCAAAGTAGCCAAAGTTGATGTTTCACAACCTTTATAGTGATTTCCTTTGTTATAGTGCAAATGTTTTTGGGCTAAGCAGAATAATGATATATCTGAATATATTTTTATGCTGTAGTATTTCTTGATGAAGTATTTTATGATTGAAAAGAAGCAACTGCCATGTCCTGGTTCACATCTTTTTAATTAGGGTACAGATAGATTTTCCACATTATTTGCATCTCTACCTTTTGTGTCAAATGGTAATGTTTATGTTGGGTGACTGAATCTGTAAGTTATGCAAATGTTAGGAACAAAATCTTCTGTTGGTTAAAAGTTTATATGTCCAGTAGGGCCATGGGTAGGAGAAGAGCACCTATAAGGCACTGTATTTGTGATATCCTTCCATGTAGCTTGATTTTTTTGTTGGAAATATATAGCATTATCTTCAACTAGGAACTAGGAATATATAGGAAGGTGTGCCTAGTGTCTGCCCAGCTAAACTGATAGCTGATATCTCTTAAATACATAAATAAATAGGGATATAAATGTTTTTAGCAATGAATATAACTCCTTAATCCCTCTATAAAAAAAAAAAAAAA
>VXBB01022852.1:289841-299846 GCA_013399915.1 Illadopsis cleaveri
AAAAAAAGGTACTGTGAGAATAAAAATTTGGTACAACACCAGAATTTACTCCCCATATGGGTGTTGTGAAAACCTAATGCCTTCTAGTAACTGTTCAACCATGCCCTCATGTGTTTCCATTTTGTTAATTCTCTTTTAGCATTGCCATTCTAAAGGAATTTTAATAACAGCAATCCATCCATGTCCATTAGCTGCCCTCTTTCTCTCTTGGAGAATTAACATGGCAATTGCTGCAGCTGCTTTGTTGATGCATCTCTAACAGACTGGCGTGCCTTGTCGTGCGTCCAATGAGTAAAACTGTAAAAAGATGATGAGTATGGAAACTCTAAAGAATTCACAGCCTTACATGCAGAGTTGGAAACTACAGTCTGGAAGAACTTCTAGAGGTCTCTGTCCACCCACCTTCCCAAAGGCAAGTCAGTCATGTCATGCCATGCCATGCCTCAAAGGTTCAGTCTTAAATTCCAGTGACACTAGCTTCACCTTTTCTCCAGCGTTCACCTGTCCTATACAGGCTTCCTGGAACAGATGAACTGAATTTCTTTGGCTGTGATTCATTTGCATTGTCCTCTACTGGCTGTGCTCGTGGAGAGCACTCTTTCTCACCTCCCTGAAGTTCCTTTATCCATATTTGTAAGCCCTTATCTTCAATATTGTTTTTTAGACTTAAGTAAAATCAAACAAAAAGCTGATTAACAAATAAACATTTGTTGCTTCCCAGTCTTCTGTCCTGGACTGCATTATGCAAAACTAAACATAGTCCATCTGAGTCAATCTTATTCTGGTTAAGTAGATGGAGAATTACTTTGCATTCTCTGTGCATGACATTTCTCTTCACATTAACTTATTCCATAATAGTTTTTTTCTGGCTACAGCATGATATCAGATATTGTAGAATTGAGATCCACAAATACAGAACATCTACTCCATGACTAAAATTATGAGGCACTGTGGATATTTAAATACTCTGAATATTGGTTATTTAAGTTTTCAAATGAAGTTTAAAAATTCAGGCCAGAGAAAATCTCAAGGAACTCCACTGACTTCTAATGCAGATGGAGGATTAGGCAGCGTGAAAGCAAATGAAATTCAACATGCCAAATATGAGGTTGCACACACTGGAAGTAGGCTGAAGATTGTAACATTTTCCATGTTGGCCAGGACACTTCTATTCAGATCTGAAAAAAATGGTCTGGCTGTCTTGTAATCCTTGGCCTTCCCCAACACTGACAGAGAGGGGTGAAGTGTGACATACTTTGTGGGTAGCAATTTGACAAGCAGCAGGGTTCTGAACATTTATGTTTAGTGTTACTCTTAATGGGCAACAAATATAGATATTTTAAATGTAGATATAGCTGTGTTAGGGAAAAAAATGTAGATAAACCTGGCTGCTATTTGGTCATTCTAGCTGTATTAGTTTCTTCCTCTTCTATTCTTTTAAGTCATCAAGTACATGTGGGTTTTTTAACTCCAATTTTAAATTTAGAAATATTCTCAGCAATCTTTTAGAAATCACAGTCAGAACTATGATCAGAGAGACAAGCATTATGAACTATACTTCATGGAACTAAAGACTTAAAAATAGCAAGAAGTTCTTTTCTGACTAAAGGCTGGACAAATTCCACCATGGAGGAAGAAGGTGGAGAGCAGAGAGAACATACACTTGAAACTGGTGCCATCTCTCCTTTCCTTGAAAACTCCTGTATTTTTTTTTTTTTTTTGTCAGTGTGTAGGCTTGATGGTGTGCCTAGGAATTCATTATCCCTTCCTTCCATTTCTCTTCCTCTGCCTTCCACAAAATGGCCTAGGTTCCATTTTATCAGATCACATATCATTTAAGCAACAGAGAAAGCAACATTTTATAAATTGACAGCTACGACAGCAAAGTAAACCGATCTCAAATATTACACAAAAAATCTAATTTTTCTATGCATAATTTAAGACTTCTGAAACAAAAATGTTTGGCAGTTTTTAAAGCCAGAATGCTGGTGCATACTGCATATATGCAGTTAATTTTTGTATCACAACATCTTCATTGCACCAATAGCCACAGCATTAACAGCCTTGATATTGAGGCGATTTAGGAAATACTTTAACGTGCCTGTGCATAACACAGTAAAGTTCATTGTATTTTGGTGCAGTAAATTTCTTTTTAAGTTAAAAATCAGATGTGATTGCAGCTTTCTCGTATTTGTTTGCTGTCTGAGAATAAGAGAGATGTGTTGTTATTGACTGGAATTTTGACTGGCATTTTACAGTTCTTGGGCATGAATCAAAGAAATACTGGGGATCCTACCAGTGTGTTGAAGTCAATGGTTATTTAGGGGCCTAAATAAGAGGCAGACATCTTCAGGCTGCACTGATCAATGTGATACTTCTGCTTGGACATCAATGGCTCTGTACCCTGTTTATTTCCATTTAAGAATTCCAGACCTACTCAGGTAAAAAAGAAGTTTAGATTTTGTGACCATGAATTGGACAATGTCGCCCTACCAGCTGTTGAAGCAGCTCAGTTTTGTGTCCTTTCCCTGCTCTGGCCAAGGATGTGCTCTAGCCCTGCTGCAAATTTCTTCCTGGAGTGACACAACCATCATTTTTTTTGCCTGAGAGAAATGTTAGCATATTTATTACAGGGTGTTTATAAGGAAGATGAACTGTAATTGAGATGTAACTATGTGGGTTGAGGCAAGTTTTTTAAATGTTTTTTTAAAATATTCTCATTACTTTATTCTACCAATTTAACATGTAGAGCTATAAGTCAGATCAGTTGAGGGAGAAATGTTATCTTACAGAAAACAACAAGATTTAGAAAAGGATTTGAACCTGAAAAATCAAACTAAGGACTAATCCTACCGCTGTGATCCATATAAATGATTGGGAGTGGTAATAGAAAATCCCTCCTATATTGTGCTGATGTCAGCTGCAATGTATGTGCAAGCTAAGTTGCAAAAACTGCCTGCCTGCCAACTATATTAGTTAATAGCATAGATTTTCTCATGCTAAGACATTCTGCTTGTTCTGTATGGATGAATGTATTCAATATACCTGATTTTCTAAACTAGAAGAGAATCAATGACTGAAAAATTTTATTTGACTGGTTTGCTTACCAGATAGATCCATATTAATATAAGACATCCTGAGAATGACAACAAACACAGTTACAAAATCTCAGGTTCAGTTTCATCCATGAGGTGTCCTGATTATACTGAGTTGCAATATTTGATACTTTCATTCATCATTTCATTCTTGTTACGTTTGATAAAATTCTGCATTTCAGAAGTCTTGTAATTGAAACCTAATTTGTTATCTCAGCATATGACAAAGTTTTTGAAACAAGATGTTTAAGGATGTTATTTTCTCTCACCAAGATCAGTTTGATCTTTGAAGTCCTTGAAAGTGAACTGCATGGTATTTCACATTATTGTAGAGTGCTTTGTAAATCCAGAAATTTATGACAAAGAGAACTAGTGCTTTTCTTCACATTTTACCTGTGAGGGAAACTGATGTGTAGAGGAATCAAGAGATTTGTTCATGACCAGGGTCAGCAGCAGCAATGAGAGCCATAATGCAAAGAGAGAGCTTGCTTGTTAGTCCTTATCTGCTTTTGTGGCTTGAAGAGCACTGCTGACCTGGCCTTGGGCTGTTGAAGGTTTCCTTATGGCTGCAGCTAGAACCCAGAAGTTTTTGTGAGCTTTGTTACCCATTCTGCTAAATACACTCTTTTGTCCTGCTGCTATATTTGCTATTTCCTGGTTTTTGGGGTTTTTTTGTTCAGGTCTCATTCATTTGATCACATGGAGCATAATACATCTCCTCTGTTTCTGAATAGGTTTTTTTTTCTCATGCTGTCACTGTAGCAAAAACAATTTCAGTGGAATTCCTTCAACTACATAGAAAATGCCTTTCATTTGTTTATTCAATACTTACCTGCTGTACAGGGTTTGGCTGGGAATTTTCTCACCACACCCACAACACTAAGCTGTTTTATGATTTACCTTCATCCAATAACTTGATTTTTCTTTCTTTTCCTTCAGCAAATGGCTGGGCTGAAAAGAAACATTTCAAGGGTGTGCAAGGGTATGATCTCTGACTGTCAATGTTCCTTACAGGATAGGTTGTTCTAGTAATTCACAATGTGGTTATGTGATATAGAAATGTACTGTGAGAGCACAGCTGCCATCAGCTGTAGTAACCACTTTTTTACATTCAGAAAGTAATTGTGCAACATGCACAGGCAGTTGCTGATGTTGCTGGTCTTCATAGCTAAGTCACAAAGGATGAGCATTAGACCACAGGCTTCACTAGAGGAGTAAAAACCTTCCACCAGAATATGATACCTACCAAAACAGAAGCACAAGCTCAATTCTATACTATTCCTTTCCTTTCAATGTAAATAGATTTTATTGAGTGAAGTGGATACAGGGACTATCCAAGCTAATAAAAGTCATTCAAGGATATTGATCTGAACTTGTGTCTTCAGGAAAACTTGCAAGTAAATTTTCATTGTTAAAGTGTAACAGACATTTATAGAGTATTTTAATATTTGCCTGTATATAGTGTAGACCTGCAACTGAAAAACCTTGTGTGGACATCAGAAAGAATCTGATAATAATTGATGTAAAGTAGAAGTGTTTTGTATTTGTGTACTGGATTGCTCTTGGAAGCACATTCACTGAGTGAATGACCTGGAGTAAACTGGTATTGAAAGGAAGCTGAGTGAACTGGAATTGGAAGAAAGCTCACAGAACTTAAGCAATAATAAATATGGTTGTAGTTGTTGGGTATGGTTTTCAGACATATATTTAAATGTTGGAAATTGTCTCCTTTCAGTCCTGCTGTGATGTGTTCAAAGGTGGCCATGGAAAGTGATTCTCTCTGGTATTCTACCCTGTACTTTTGGTCCTGGCTTGTTATGGTTCCGACACAACAAACTTCCTTTGTACTGAGAAGAAAGTACCATGTACCACTGCTTTTAAGTTTACTACATTTCACATTTGTTGTTGTTGTGTTGAGGAGGGTGGGGTGATGGAAACAGAGGGAAGAGAAGATACTAAATTGACAGGAAAAAAATATCCTCTCCTGTGAACACTAAGGCAGTTAGAAGTGCATAATTATAGGACACCCAAAAAGGAGATTTGACTTTTTGAATATCCAGGTCAAATACTTCTCTCTATCAGAAAAGCTGATTTATAGATGCTAGGTTGCCATCTCATATAACTTAGGGGAAACCTTTCTGATATTTTTTGTTTGTTCATTATCACAGAATTTTTTTCCTTTGCTGCTTTAAAAAGCATAATATTCTCTTCTTGTTTTTTTTTTTCCTGCTCTCTGCCTTTTAGCTACTTAATCTTTTTATTACCACCACAGTGCAGTCTGTCTGGTGCATATTGGAATATTGACTGTAAGAGGTAACTGAGGGCTGCAAGGCACTGACTGCCTACAAACTGCTTCTTTCTGAGTTCTGCCATGTGACAGAAGATGTTAAAGCTTCAAGTTTCATTCTCAGATTTGACCAGTCTGGCAGAACTATTAGTCTTAGAAGTGATCATTGCTGTGCATTTGACACAGAGAGGGTCAATCTATCAAAATTTACTTCACTAGTAAATTTCATAAACTTAATAATGTTAGAGGTCCAGAACAGCACAAAACCCCCTGCCTTAGTTCATCCTCTGTGTTAATTCTAACAACAAAGAGAATCTGTGGTTTTAAAAATGCATAACTGTTATAATTTAAAACCTGACCTTTATCTAAAGTCTTCTGCCTGCACACCTAGAATTTCCTCTAAAGAGCAAATTTTGATTTGTTATTAAGAATATGTCCCCCAATTTCTTTTTCAAAGGGTTTAAAAGACTAACTTTTTTATAACACTATAAGCCAAATAGTTGGAGTTAATAGAAGTTTTAGCTGAAGCAGAAATCTGAAAAAACAAAGCAAAGCCAGAAAACACATGGTGTGCCTTCTCTTGAGATATGAAGGTATAATATGCAGATCCAGCCAAATTTCCAGTTAATGCCTATCATTCATCCTGATGTCTTTCTTTCATTTCCCGTCAAAGCATGGAGGAAGATTTTTAAGGAGCGTGATTTTTACCATCTAATATGTCTAAGCTCTTACACACATGGTTTTTGTGGACCAACTGAATCTAGGTGAAAGGGAGGAGAAAATACTTTTTGTGCATTCTAATATTTCAAATTGGACAGTTGACCAAACAGAACTTCATGTTTGGGCAAAAAGAGTTCTGAGACATCTTTCATTTGTAGGGTATTTCTCATGGTTTAAACTTCTCATCTCATCTTGGGGTGCTGGAGGGTATAGCACTTTTGTTACAATAGCTGCTAAGACTTTTTTTCTTTTATCAAGATATTCAAGATGAAGGAAAAATTCTAATATGGTTAGCTGAAATCTGAGACATTACAGCTATCTTTACACTTAACTCTTAGTTTGCATCTCATTAAACTTTTTGTAAGTGAATTTAATGTAGGCTCAAATAATGTCATTACAGATAGAGGACTTACTTGTCCGTGGTTAGACACATTGCTGTTACCAATGTACTGGTATTGGGAACTAATAATTTCATTTCAAAAAATTTGAAATTTGATTTGTACTGGTGTTGGGAACTAATTTGATTTCAAAAAAATCAAATGCTCTTGAAAAAAATATACACTCTATCCCTGCTATCTCTGTAAAGGCTTTTATTCAACAGCATTATTTATTTTTCATTTGCCATGACTTTAGGCACGTCAAGACAATTTGACTCTTGCTTGCTCCCGATGTTCCACAACTGTATCCAAATCAAAGTATAAAACATAAGAATTTTTAGATGGTATTGCACAAAATTAACCTGAATAGCTCTGATCTCACACCAGCTGAATGGACTAACAGAAAACCTTTTTCCAGAGCATTAAAATACAATTTTCCAACCTGCTTTTTGAGACTGATTTGTATTAAGCTACAGGTTGGTATTTTAGTTATGTCTAGAATTCTTTAATAGACCTGTTTAATGCTGCTTTTGTTTTGACCATTTTAAGGACACCAAGAGACCAAAGGGGAAGTTCTAGGACTTTTATCTAATACTACATTTCTACAGAAAAACAGTTGAATAAGAGTATCAACATGAACTGTAATAAAACTAAATATCTAGTACTGAATTTTAATTTTCTCATGAAACCATCAAAAATTGTATTCCTAGAAAAATAACATCTTAAAGAAAATGTTACCCAAACCCCCAAAATTTGTGGGGAGGTAGATGCATATTAACTGATTGAAAACTTTATAATGGTGTGGACTAGCTCTTCTCCAGCTCAGTATGGCTTTGAGTGACCTCCAGTAAAGCCATTATTTTATGTTAATAAATTACCAGAAGGACCATTTAGCAGTAATTTATTAAATTGAGATTAAATAAGGATGAACTTAATTTACCATTATGAATTAAACCGAAGCTCAAGGCCATAGAGTCTTGACAAACAGGGGGAAGGATGATGGATGCCGGCAGATAGAATCTATTTTTAACTGGTTATTTCTCTGGTTTTGAGTTGTGAGCATTTTCTTTCTAAGCATATTTTAGGAGAGCAGGATGATGGGTTTTTTCCTTTTTAATGCTTCCTCTTTTTATTTTCCCCATTCTTTTTTTCTGTGACATTTTCTTATTTTGGTAGTCGAAATGTTACCCTCTGTATTTTTAAATTGTTTGTGCAGAAACAAAGAGCTTGAAAAGATTTAAATGAAAAATTTTACTAAATAATGTCTTCAGTTTTTTGTTGTAACCTGATGAATGAAAATATGACATGGTAGGAGATTATGTAGGGTAATAGGTTCACTTGTGTTACATGGCTGTTATATGGCAAGCATCATCTCTCTTCTGTGCACCTAAATGTCAAAATGCCAATGTCATGCATTAGTGACTAGACAGAAGTTGCAAGGGCTTTCTAAAGAGGAGTCAACAATGAAAATAGGAGATTGCAATGAAAACACCATTTTTGGGATGGGAGGAGCTCATCCTCATCACATGTTTTTTTGAGGAATTTCCTTTGCATTTTGTAATTTAGTTATGCCATAGATTCAGACAGAATAAGACTTTCATAGTCATTTGACTCGCATCCAGCCAAAAGTGTCATGTCTCAGAAACTCCATGGATAGGCAAGACCCACAAAATCTCTATAGCAGGGGGCTCACTTGGGGGACTTAGAAGGGGGAGTGGTTTATTCTTTTTGATGTTTATATCCTTATGGAACTCATGAGATTTTTTTTCTTTATGTAGTCACCTAATTTTTGCCCCTGGGCTGATTTCCTTGTTAGTGAGAGCCAAAAATTCTGGTCAGATTTCTTCACTGAGCTGGGTTTGGTAGGTTTTAGACCTCAGTTCTTTGTGGTAATTAGGCTAGCACAGTTCCTTTATGAACTTTCATCTGTTACAAATAAATTTATCAGGTTTCTCAATACAACTGATAGAGATGTCTCATTCATTGATTTTTTTTTAACATATAGAAAAAAAAATCTGTATGATTTACATTACTCTTGCTTTAATTTCAGTGGGTTTTGACTTGGTGAGTCCTTAGCAAGTTGTAATAGGTTATGGTAAGTGAGTAATTTAATTTTCTGAGCAGTCAGAAATGGAAAGGAGGAGGAAGCAGCTGTAGCTTCAATGCCAAAAGAAATGGCATTGAAGAGGACATTGGCACAGGTCTTTGAAGTGAATACCACTTGTAGCACTGTTTAGCTAGTTTATACAACTCCTCTGCCGTACTACTGGCAATCATGCTGGTCAATTTGTCTTTCTGACACTTTTTATTCCCTTGTCACTCTTTTGTTGTGTTTTGGGGTTTGTTTGGTTGGGTTTTCTTCTGTGAATTAGATTTCAAGACCCATTGTACATAGAATATATTTTTATTCAGTGTTTGTCCAGCATGAATCACTGGATCTGTACCTAGATGTTATGCTGATGGTAGTAGCAATAATATCAATAGCAATAATACCATAAATAATTGTAAGCAGTGGTCATGGATAATTTGCACAAGAGCCATATATTGAATGGTAGCTTTGATTTTTGCTTCAGGACATAATGTTGCACTACAAACTATGCTGAAAGAGTCCATTGTAGGGATTTGAAATTAAATATAAAGCATTATGCCTTGTAATTCATGTAGACATCTGAATCAAAGTTTGAAATTTAAATTACACATTACCAGATAGACATTTAAATTTCAGACTTGTGTTTGTTTATTTGTGTAGGCCTTTATTATCTCTTCATCTCTACTGTTTTGCCTGGCGAAAGTACCTCATATGCAGGTTTGGAAGCTCTTATTTAAATCCCTCTGAGTCATTGGTTTTTGGTATGTTGGAAAGAACATTATAGAACCATCACACACAGTTTGGCACAGCTGGGAGTCCACGTGAGGGTAAAAAATTGGATGAACATGAAATCTGACTGGCCATTTTGCTTTAGAAGAGATGGCACTTTAAGTCAGATGTGAAGTGGATCTGCACTGGTAGAATAACTTTGCATTGCTTCCACTTGAACTATTCCTAGCTGCTACATATGTAGAGGACTCAGGCTTCTGTGCTGTCTTTTCTTTACCCATCATGAGAACCACACGGGTAACAAAAGCATAACTAAACAATGATTGGGGAATAGCAAAACCTTATTGAATTTATTTTATTTCAGGGAACTGCAGAGCATATTAAATTTCTTAGATGCATGAAAATTTTAGGATCTTTATCTAATTTATTTATTAATTAAATTATGCTTTTTTCATGCAAACTCTGCTTTAAAAAGAAAGGGTACCAAAAGGCTAGAAACATAAGATTGAAAATAGACTAAAAATACACAAAATTTGCAAGATATGTTTTTCCTTTAAAATATGCTTAACACTTGAGTAAGTAAACAAAACCAGTTTGTTTGCTGTGGTTGACATTAAAAGCATTAAGCAAGTCCCTCATCCAGGAGGTTAATATCTATTCCTGGAAATGATAAAATAAATGCCTGCATCAGCATTTCAAACATTTTAA